>JABUQX010049181.1:0-20000 GCA_015478945.1 Trachelipus rathkii | reverse complement strand
CTACGATCTCTTTCGACCAAAATACCAGCATATATCTTCCCTACAATACACAAATAAACTAACTAACCTAATTTCCTACAGTTCCCCTTATACCACTTGCCCTTATATAAGGGTAGTATTTCTGTTCTCCTCCAATCTTTCGGAACTATATCCTACATAAACGTTTTGTTACACAGCTTCTAAATCCATTCAATCACCATCTCGCCTTCATTCTTGATCATTTCACCAATAATTACGCCTATACCTAAATTTTTTTTCATTTTTCAAGTTTCTCACCCTACCCATTACTTCCTCCTTACTAATTAACTCATCCCCAAATTACCTATATCCTCTTTCACCATAAAAACCACACACATTTACTATCACCTCTTCATTACTGCTAATTTTATGCAGATTTTCGAAGCATTCCCTCAACACTTTCTTCACATCCATTTCATCAGTTACGAAAGCACACCATCTCTCTTCATTATTCTATGCAGATTCCCCTTATTCTTTCTCTTAACCTTTCTCGGTTTCTTCTAGAAGAGCTTGCTAATCCCTTGAAAGTTCCTATTCATCCTAATTCCAAATTGTTCATTTACCTCATTGTTCCCTCTAGGTATGCAACTTTTTGTTTTCATTTTTTCCTCCTTATATAATTATTTCCAAACACCATTCTTTTTAATCCTTATCATTTGCTTTAGTACAATTAACCACACCTCTTTTTGTCTTTTAATCACTTATATCACCTCTTCATTCAACCATTCACTGCTGCCACTTTTACTTCCTAATTTAGCACATACACATATGTTACAATTGTTTACAACTGTTTCCAATTGTCACATTCTGACCATCTTTTTATTTTTTAAAAAGTAAATGATTTGTATTCGCGAATGTTTTGCCCGAGTTTCTGTTGGAGAATTCGTGAGTGCATTAGTTGTCTCTTTTAAATAAACCACTCTAGAAAGACAGTATTTATATATAAAATTAAAATTATAAGTATATAGTAGATATGTACCGCAATTTCCAGTATTATATGGACAATATTAAGGTACTGTATTAAAATTGTCATCGTAGTCAATCAGGCAGCTTGTTTTCGGAGGCTGGCTTCGTGACGTCATTAACATGCCAGGAAGGAAACTTTCACTTTCGTTGCATGAAATTTATAATGGAAAGAATGGCAGTACATTAAAAATACTGTAATTCCCTTAATAATTATTATTATTATTATTTAGATTTGGTAATAGCCTCGGACATAGATATTGTGCTTCTTAATATGCCATTGAAAGGATTTCACCAAATAACTTATAGTTTTTAAGTTATTCAAAAAAAAATTCACATCTTTTTATAAATTAAAATTTGAACACATAATCATTTAAAACACATCAATTTATATGCCAAGTGCAAGTTCCATTGAAAAATATTAAATATTAAAAGAAATATTCAAGTCTGAAGTTGTTTCAAAATTTACTGCCAAAAGTAAGTCACAATGTTTGATATCGTCTAAGAGTATACTAATGGTTTAAATTGGTTTATCTCTTCAAAACCACACCATCATGTGTTATAGTATATCAATTAACAAGATTGCTAGTATGAAACCACTCCGATTATATTCCTATTTATCGGTATTTGCTTGTTCTGGCAGTCTGTTATTGGTATTTGGGTGTCGCGGGGGTTCCTCCGCCCCTCCCCTACGGGGTATGGAAAACGTCCCCCCTCTGTCCCCCGTCAGCTCGAGCCCCCTATTTTTTTATTTTTATTTTTTTTTATTATTATTTTCATTTTACATTTTTTTAATAAGCTTTACACGCTGATTCCAAATATGTAATTGGTTTTTCTGTGAGTGTCATACTTTTTGAGATATTTCATTTATAAAAAATTTTTTTTTTTTTTTTTTTTTGGCTTTTTACATTTTTGTAATAAGCTTTATACGCTGATTTCAAATAAGTAATTGGTTTTTCTGTAAGTGTCGTACTGTTTGAGAAATTTCATTTTTTTTTAAATTTTATTGTTATAAATGTGATTTTTAAATAATTATTTAAAATATTTCGAACTTTTGAATCATAATTATCACCCCTGAAATTCATTGTTAGTATCATATACTAGCAATATGTTAAAAAAAAAAAAAAATTCAAGAAACACCTAAATATTATTAATTGTTGATATGTATATATATATATATATATATATATATATATATATATATTATATATATTTCTTATATATATATATATATATATATATATATATAATATATATATATATATATATATATATATATATATATCTTCTTTATATATATATACATATATATATATATATGCTGCTATAATATATATATATAAATAATAATAATATATATATATATATATATATATATATATATATATATATATTATATATATATATATATATATATATATATATATATATATATATTTATATTTATATTTATATATATATATATATATATATATATATATATATATATATATATATATATATATATATATATATATATATATATATATATATATATATATATAACTATATATATATATAATATATAAATAAAATAATATATATATATATATATATATATAAATATATATATATATATATATATATATATATATATATATATATATATATATATATATATATATATATAATAATAATATATATATATATATATATATGTATATATATATATATATATATAATATATATATATATATATATATATATATATATATATATATATATATATATATATATATATATATATATATAATAATAATATATATATATATATATATATATATATATATATATAATAATATATATAATATATATATGTAATAATGTTTTTATCCTTTGCCTATATAAATATAATAATAATAACTAATATGTATATGTATATATATATATATGCTATATATATATATATATATATATATATATATATAAATATAATATAATAACTATATATATATATATATATATATATATATATATATATATATATATATATATATATATATATATATATATATATATATATATATATATATATATATATATAAACTAAACTATATAAAAATATTTACAATTAAACAAATATATATATAAATATATATATATATAATAACATATATATATATATATATATATATATATATATATATATATATATATATATATATATAGTGTTTAATTTAAATATTTCCTGTCCTTTTTAATATTACTTATAAAACTTTTATTAACTTTTCCGTTTTCTTTTCTTTAAAAAGTTTAAGAAACTCCCTTTTTTTTAGTTATTCCTCTTAATTATATTTTCTTTTATTTAAATATACAATTTATATCAGTTATTTATTATTTATCATTAATATGTTATTATATATATTTATTTTTATGTATTTTGAATTCTATTTATAAATTACCTTGATATCTCTCCTTTCGTTAAATCTTGTAGGTTTTTGATCATTTTCTTATATGGCCTTTTTATTATTTTAGACTATATTTAAAGATATAAATTATAATTTAATAATTAATAAACCTTTACTAGTAAATGACTATAGTATTTATGTATATATTTACCTTATATTTAAGTTCTAATAATTATTATTTGTTTAAGTATTGCAGTTTCGAAATGCTTACTGAATCTTGGAAATATTACTGGAACATGTCAGAATTTCAATGAATAAAGTTAACTCTTCTATAAGCGAATCACGTTTTGCCGTATTTCAGAATAATTACATGGAAAATGACACTTTAAATGTTTTATATCTGCAAATTATATATATTATTAATTTATTAAATAGTTAAAAACAGTTACTAAGCCCTATTTACGAATATAAATATATTTATATATATAAATGTATACTTTTATATTTAGTTACCCTTAATTTTAAGACAAATGTAGTTAATATTAATTTTATATTTTAAGTTAGCAAGTTTTTCTTCATTTAATGATTGTACCGTTAATAAAATATTTTGTATGATATTTATAAGATAATTATTGATTACAGGAAAAGCAGTTATATATAGGTTGATTTCCAGCCAATATTTAAGCAACTGGAAGCCTAGCTTCCTCTCTTCCTTGGTCTAGCCAAGAAACTAAAAGAAAAGTCTAGCTTTTCATATTTGAGGTCTAGCCTTAGATATTTTTTGGTTGAAGAGTATTGTGGTCTAGCCACAAGCTTATAATCAGTCTAGCTGACTCTAAGGTTCTCAGTCAATCTGATAGATTGGTCTAGCCAGATATACCTGCATTAGTCTAGCTAATACGAATTTGGAAGGCCTAGCCGACCGCAACTTTGAGCCTAGCTCATCTGAGGTTCTGTCAGTCTAGCTGATAGATCTGGTCTAGCCAGATATACCTGTGTTAGTCTAGCTAACACGAATTTGGAAGGCCTAGCCATCCACAACAATTGAGTCTAGCTCAATTTCTGTCTGTTAAGTCTAGCTTGACGGATTTTTCAGCTTAGATGTGATCTGATTATTAGCATTGCTAATATGGTATTCCGACTGTAGTAACGCCGCAGATTCTCCACGCATATCTTCGAAGAGCAACTGATCTTAAATATACGCTACTGTTTTCTTTTTGAAATTTTTAAATTCTTATGTATATTGTATTAATTAACAAAACCTTTCATTGATCTTTAATTTATTCCCTGTCACTACCAGCAAATCTTTATTAATTTTAGTTGACTAATTCTAACAGCGTTACAAGGTTTAATGTCCCACAAAAGACAAATGTTATTTTATGAGAAAAAACTTCATCTTGTTGGGACAACAGAGTAATATTTCTTTCAGTGGTTTACAGCGGTGGAACGTTGACTTCCCCTCCCATTCCTCTATCTTGCAGTGGTGTAAGTGGTGGGACGTTTAGAATTATTTAGGAAGTTTTTTTTTATTATCTTTAGAGCTGGTTTAAAGTGACAGGTGAAGTGTTTATATTAAATAAGTATTATAGTTTATAATAGGGCATGAAATTAAAGATAGTTAATAAATAGTTAGACTGGTTGATAAATATTAAATAGCTGGTATTATACTTTAAGAATATATTTTTATTACTGATTATATAATTTTTTTTTTTTGTGTAATGCATTCGTTAGAAAGTTAAAAATGAAAATAATAAAATTCATATTCATAATAATAATAGTTTATTAACATTAGTAACAAAAAACAGATATTGGTTAAGAATGATAAAGACAAGGAAATAATTTATCATCTCAAAGAGCTAAACTTTTTCATAATAGTATAAAAGTTGACCATTTTAGGAGTAAAAAACGCGAGAGAGAAAAAAAACAAGTGTTTTTATAATAGTAACAATATTGGCTATAATGATAAGGAATTTCAAGGACAGAAACAGTAATCTTGTAAATAATTCTTTGTCAGGAACGAATTAATTTAGTTATTCATTAAACGTAAAAACTAGTAGAAATTATTAAATGTAGATGCAATATTTGATTAAAATTTGTTTTCTGATTTAGAAATTTAGTTGTTTTTTGTTTGCAAAGATTTAGTTAATAGATGTTAAGATAAATTACTTAAAGATTTTTTGAAGATTTTAACGATTATTTATGGACTAACTATTCTAAAGTTGATAGTAAATTTAAAAACTTAAAAAGGTAAGTTGATGTTAATGGTTGGTTGAATATATGATGTAAATCTATTTTAAAGACATTAGAAATGTAGAGATATTGTATTATCATTGGAAATGAAGGGAGATTTTTTTTTCTTGAAAGATTATTAGAGCACTTATTTTATGTAAGTTATTATAGTAGTTCTTTTTCTAACAGAGTAGAAATATTGAGTATCGATGAAAAATGGAAATGACAGATTTTAGAAAGATTAGAGTACTTACTAATGATTAAAAGGTTATTTTAGTAGTTCTTGATCTGTTAGTTTAACAGAATCAGTGAGATATTTAAGGAATATTGAATATTGATGAAATATGGAATTAGAAATTTAATTTCTTTTAGTAGGCTATTATTCTGATATAACCTCGTTATGTATATGAAATGAAGTGATGTTGGTAACATAATTAGAATATTATGTTTGGAATTTTATGATGAATTTGAATTTTGTGATTTTGTGTATCTGTTGCAACAGGGGAATTTGGTAGTTGAACTTGTAACAAAGTTGCTTCTACTGTGTCTTGCGGTTAATGATTCGTCATTCACTCACTGATTAATTTCAAACGATATGTCTTCAAGGAGAAAGTCGTTGTGAGCCCGCCTTGGAAATGGGGATGGAAAATTGTACAAAATGCCATCCAATTTCGAGACAAACTTTTTTTTTTTTGTGGTTAAGTTTTGTAAAATGAAAATAAAGGTTGTTTTGTTAAATTAATGAGTTGAGAGGTTATTTAATTAAGAACAGAAATCCATGGATATTTTAAACATCGTATTTAATGTAGTAAGTAGTAGCCTTTTTTAAGAAATGAAGATAGTCGATAGGTTTAAGATCTGTTGAGAAAATTTGTAAGTTAAAGGTACTGGAAATGTTTAAATTCAAAAGTAATGTTGTAAAGTTAATAGAAATGAACGTTAGAAGTTAATATTGAAAATGTTAAAATCAGAATGTAGTGATACGATGCAAGTAATGAAATTGTGGTTAAATGCTAATGTTGAGAAATGTCTGATTAATAATATTGTTTACCTAAGTTCCCCTAATTGTTAAAATATTATTCCGTTTTAAGTTCCTGACTAAAGACATTGTACATAGTAGAAATTAAGGTAATATTAAGTTGACGAAAAGCTGTGTTATTATTGTGTTTAAAGTCTTGATTAAGTTTTGAAATCTGTTTTATATATCAATCAGTTAATTAAATGATTTGTGATATTACACATTTGGTTATGTAAACCTCATTTTCTTTAATAAAATTATTTAATGTCTAATCTGAAGAATTTCCCTTTCAAAAGTTCAACATGTAATAGGAGAAACTATTTTAAAGCTGGAAGAAACTGATGACTACGTTTAATTATTCTAAGTCGTCTCTTTCATTTTGTTTTTCTCTATTACTTTATATCTTCTCACTACTTTACTTGTGCTAATATTTCTTGATCTATTTATTTCCTTCATCCTTTTGTTGTTGTCCACTATTTCAGAAATAAATGAAGAACTGATATCCTACTAACAAAATTTAGTGATTGATAAATAAAACTATTATGTATATAGTAGATAAACTATTGACGAAAATGATTAGATATAAGTTTAGACGGTTAATGAAAATGTAAAAATAAATCCATTATTTTTTTTTTATATAATCCTTAAAAGGTTTTTCCTTAATATTAAACGATTGGTAATATGAAGGGCTGTGTATAATTTAGATATTTCCTGCGCTGTTTAATATTACTTATAAAACTTTCATTAATTTTTATGTTTTCTTTTTTTAAAAAAGTTTCACTCTTTTTTTTAGTTACCCCTCTTAATTATATTTTCTTCTATTTAAATATACTTTTTATATCAGTTATTTATTTTCTATCATTATATGTTCTTATATATATTTATTTTTATGTATATTTAATTCTATTTATAAATTACCTTGATATCTCCCCTTTCGTTAAATTTCTTAATTGCAGGTTTTTGATCATTTACTTAAATCGCCTTTTATAATATTTTAGACTATATTTAATGATATAAATTATAATTTAATAATTAATAAACCTTTATTAATAAATGACTAAAGTAATTATGTATATATTTACCATATATTTAAGTTCTAATAATTATTATTTGTTTAAGTATTGCAGTTTCGAATTGCTTACTGAATCTGGGAAATATTACTGGAACATGTCAGAATTTCAATGAATAAAGTTAACTCTTCTACAAGCGAATCACGTTTTGCCGTATTTAAGAATAATTACATGGAAAATGACACTTTAAATGTTTTATATCTGCAAATCATATATGTTACTAATTTATTAAATAGTTAAAAACAGTTACTAAGCCCTATTTACGAATATAAATATATTTTTATATATAAATGTATACTTTTATATTTAGTTACCCTTAATTTTAAGACAAATGTAGTTAATATTAATTTTATATTTTAAGTTAGCAAGTTTTTCTTCATTTAATGATTATACCGTTAATAAAATATTTTGTATGATAATTATAAGATAATTATTGATTACAAGAAAAGCAGTTATATATAGGTTGTTTTCCAGCCAATATTTAAGCAACTGGAAGACTAGCTTCTCTCTTCCTTGGTCTAGCCAAGAAACTAAAGAAAAGTCTAGCTTTTCCTATTTAAGGCCTAGCCTTAGATATATTTGGTTTGAAGAGTATTGTGGCCTAGCCATAACCTTGTAATAAGTCTAGCTAGTTATTGGGTTCTATCAGTCTAGCTGATAGATCTGGTCTAGCCAGATATACCTGTGTTAGTCTAGCTAATACGAATTTGGAAGGTCTAGATGACCGCAACTTTGAGCCTAGCTCATCTGAGGTTCTGTCAGTCTAGCTGATAGATCTGGTCTAGCCAGATATACCTGTGTTAGTCTAGCTAAAACACGAATTTGGAAGCTCTAGCCATCCACAAACAATTGAGTCTCAGCTCCCAATTCGGTCTTTAATCTAGCTTGACGGATTTTTCAGCTTAGATGTGATCTGATTATTGGCCTTGCTAATATAGTTTTTCGACTGTAGTAACGCCGCAGATTCTCGTCGCATATCATTAAAGATCAACTTATCTTAAATTTACGCTACTGTTTTCTTTTTAAAATCTTTAAATTCTTATGTATATTGTATTAAGAAGCAAAACCTTTATTGATCTTTACTTTATTCCCTGGCACTACCTACAAATCTTTATTATTTTAGTTATCTAATTCTTATATACAGTTATCATTAATATTAGGAAAAAATGTATTTTATGAGAAAAACTTTATCTTGTTGGGACAACAGAGTATAATTTCTTTTAGTGGTTTACAGCGGTGAAACGTTGACTTCCCCTCTCATTCCTCTACTTTTCTAAATATATATATATATATATATATATATATATATATAACTATATATATATATTATATATTATATATATATATACTAATAAATTATATAGATTTATATATATCATATGATATATATATATATATTATATATGCTACTATAATATATATTATATATATATATATATAAACTATTCATATAATATATAATCATATATTATATAGTATATATATATATATATATATATATATATATATATTATTATTATATATATATATATATATATTATATATATATATATATATATATATATATATTTATATATGTACAATATACGTATATATAATATATCATATATATATATATATATATATTATATATTATATATACGTTATTATATATAGTATATACTATATATATATATATATATTATATTATAATACATTTGATATATCAGATGTAAATATATACTATATATATATATATATACTATAGTAATATAGATATTATCATATATATATAATATATTAGTAATTAATACTATATATATATATATCATGATACTATAAAATATAATATATATATATATAATAGTATAATAAATATGTGTCTAGTTAACAAGAAGGAAGTTCTGCAATTGATTGCCAATAGTATATACTATCTAGTATATATATATATTATATATTATTATATATATATATATACGGATTTATAATATATTTATTATAAACTATACATATATAAATATATATACTATATATATATTACTATTTATATTATATATATATATATTACTATAATATATATATATAGTATAACTATATTATAATATTTATTTATATATATATATTATATATTATATATTATATATAATATATATTATATATAATATATATATATAATAATATAATATAATATATATATATATATTATAATACAGTAAATATTATATATAATTATATTAATATATATATAATTAATATATATATATAAATATATAGTATAGTATATATATATATATATATATTAATTATATATATATAATATAGATATAAATATATATATATATATATATCTATATATCATATATATATTATACTAATTTATTACAGATATAATAACATATATATATATTAACTAACTATATATAATATATATATAATAAATATATTATATATCATATATATATATTATATATTTATATATATAAATATATATAATATATATATATTATATATACTATATATACATATACTATATATATACTAATATATGTTATAGTATAATATATAGATAATAATATATATATATATATATGAAAAGCCGATTGCTTAATTGATAAAAACCCCAACCAAATAAACAGGATGAATTCCATATTAAATTAATAATATATTTAGAACTAATTTGAAAAAACATATATTTCGAAAACACATTCTTTCTCCACGCTATGAATAATATTTCACGGTTGTTCCCAAAGGGTTTTTCCCACTGCGCCAATAGTATGTCCCTCTTTCTATTTCTTTCAATCAAAAATTTCTGAGATTTTGATAACAATTACAGGCATACCCATGCCTGTTGCTAAATCATAAAATAAGATTTTCGAAGGGTATATCAAGAAGGAATCAGACTAAAGCTCATTATACCGACAACCTCAACTACTATACAAAAGAAAAAAGCGAGTTTAATTCTATCAGTGAAATGAAAGCGAATTAAAAATAACTTTAGAAAAAAAATTCGGAATAATTTAACTCAGAACAATCTTTCGAAATTAAAATTAACTCTAGACGATAATTTTGAAATAAAATTTTAACTCCAGAAAATTTTCGATATTAAATTAACTTAGAATAATTTTTTAAATAAAATTAACTCAGAAAATTTTCGAATTAAAATTTACTTATGAATTAACTTTTAAATAATTTTAACACTGATATTATTTGAAATAAAAATATCTTATATAATAATCAAAACAAAGGACAAAGTTATTTGAAAAAAATTAACTTAGAATAATTTTGAAATACTTTATCCTGAACTAAGGGTCGTAATTTAATTCTATCTTAGAAAATTTTCACTCAGAATAAACTCAGAATAATTTTCGATATTAACTTAAGTTAGAATAATTTTGAAATTAATTTTTAAATCTAATACTTTTTGAATAAATTGTGAAACTTAGAAAATTTCTCAATAATTTCCCAAAAATTTAAAATTTACAAGATTTATTTTAACTTAAAAATTTCGTAAAGCTAATTTAAACGCGATTTCAGAATTAATTTTAAAGACTAATTTTAAAATTACTGTTTTTATTTATTTATTAACCCAAATTAAATATTTCTTTAAAAATTGAATTCCGTCCCCAACAATATTAACTTCACATATTTGGTAATGTAAGTAGACGATGCAGTTTGATTTTTATTAATGTTTGAATAATAATGTTGACAAAGTTCATAATTTATTTTTTCAAATTTGAAATTTATTTAGCTTCTGATTATTTTTCAGTCTAAATTCGATCACTCAATTTTTTATTTGAAAAATCTCCATTCTTAAAGATATTTTTGTTTATTTTTTTGCCAAAACAAATTAACTTCAATAATAATAAGGAATAATAATAATAATAAAAATAATATTATAATAATAAAATAAGAATATTAATAAGAATAATAAATATTAATTAAGAGAATAAATTAATAATAATATAAAATGAATATAATAAAATAGAATTAAAAATAATAAAAATAATATTAATAAACATAATAATAATAATTATAATAATAATAATAATAATTAATAATAATAATGATAAACTTAATAATAGAAATTATATTAATACTATAATAATGAAAGGAAAGCCGTCTTACAACGATTTAACATTATAATACTTGTATTAATAGATTATTAACAATGCTGACTGTTCACATATATATATTATAAACAAATAAACTTACTTGATGTTATATTCACCTTATAGCGCTGAGACCAAAAGGAATTTATTCCTCACAAGTAAACCAATATATATATATAATATATATAAATATATATATATAATATTATAATTATATACTATATATATAATTTTATATACCTATATAAACTATAATATATATATGTATATGGATACGTAACATATTCTGAAAATAAAAATAAACTTTATAATTATTATTATATATCATTCTATGTATATAATGTTTGTATAAAAAATATACTATATATAAAAATAGATATATAATATATTATATATTATATAATATATAATATATTAATATATATATAATATCATAATTTTTTAAGCATCTTACGTTTGTTTATTTAATTTTCAGCTAATCGAACCTCCTCTGGGTTCTTGTTTGTTTATATGTTTATCACTTAGCCTTGCATAAAGCTTTAATTTCGATGACTTAATAACTATATTTTTATCAAATCATCTTATGTTCAACTTTTTTATTGATTTCGAAATTCCCATTTTAACATTAACAATTAACAAATCTAACATTATGAAATTAACTTTTGACAAAACACTTTGCAATAATTAAATAGTAAAATAAATTAGAATCTAGAAAACAACCCCCTCAGTCCATTGAAATTAAAGAGTAAAACAAAATTTGTGATTGTTAGACCACAAGAAAATATATGCCTATATATATATAAACATTAATAAATTAATTTATGAGAATTGGTCTTTGACAAACCGTATGAAAGGGCAGTCGAGAAGCATTCACCGCTTGGAATGAGAGATCTGGAGTTATCTTTCATTTTTTTCATTAAAAGAGAGGTGCGACGGTTAATGAATTCCGCTATAGAAAATCCGAACCTTAAGGGCTAAATACCCGAACCAAAAAGACTTCTTGACTTATTCATAACTCCAGCGGAATAAACATTTACTCTAGAAATTAATATAGAAAATAATAAAAACTGCTGTGTACTCATAACAGCAAGACTTCAAGAAGCTGAAAACTTTTGATATCAGAAAAGACTATATCAAAATAATAAATGTAAATTTGCATACGCCAGATTGACATCGCAAAAGATTAATAGACAAAACTTTAAAATAATTATAGTTCTCCATCTACAAGGAACTCCAACTGCAATTACAAAACCGTCACGACCTCGTCAATTTGGCGTCCGATAAAGGAGATTCGATCCGACGGGACAGTGATAGACCCGCAGTACAGTACTAGTATTAGACCACTACAGCACTAGTACGTCCACAATGAAAAGACTATAGAAACTACTGATGAAAAAAAAATCAATAATCTCAAAAAAAAATCCGTCTAAACGATCAGAAAATTTTCTCCCAAAAATTTTTTTCGCGGGGCATCAGACAAATAATTGCCCGAAGAAAGTCAATTATTTCTCAAGAGGATCTGAAAAACCTTTTCAGCTGAAACCCATATGTGCTACACAAGATAAAAACAAGAAACCCAGAGGAACGAAACAAAATTTTTATCATTCTATCAAGCACAGGGAATTGCAGCAAAAAGAAAAGAGGTTAATGTTTTCATTCTTTCAACTCTTGTGTTTTATAATTGGATCAAATATGTTGTTTTCAGTTTTCACAGAAAATTATAACTCTTATGGAACCTGTTTCTTCCTTATTTATAACAATTATAATTACCTCATTATGTCTCTTAATCTCAACCTCTGCAAGAATTTAAAGTAAAAAAAATCTCTTTTTTGCAAAGTAGTCTTTGCAATAAATAGCAGTTTCTAAACTGTTGCCGAAATTCCACTCTTATAAAAATCTTTACAAATTTTCCACACATTATTTCGAGTTTCTTTCTAAAGCACAATTTGACTAATACAATACCCTTTTTTCTTACGTTCTATATACTCGTGTGAAAATACGCTTAATATACGATTAAAGTATCACATTTTTTTTTAAACACTCCCTTGTTTAATAAGAAGCAGACCTACTCTCCTAAAACTTTCTCTTCGCTTAATAAAAAGGAAAACTATTTTTTTTTAGAAATCACTTTAAAATTTACACGTAGAAAAATACGAAAAAATATATGAAAGAAAGTAAATTAATAGACACTTTAAATTTAGAAATTGAAATTTAATATATAATATATAGCAACCAACTCTTTATAAACCATTCATTTCAACTCGGATAAGAAATCTCTTATACAAAGTTCTTTTGTCTGACAAAAGTCCAAAACTAAGATCTGAAACATCCTTGTCTCATTAGCCTTTCACAAGTATCTCGGAAGACATTATCTACGACTGAAAGCAATCTGTTCAATATATCCAATATATATACATATATGATATATAATACTATATATATATACGTTATACTATACCCCTTACAACTATATATATATATATAATATATATATATATATATATATAAATATATATATATTGGTAAAACACCCCATTAATAATAATTTTAACACACCAGTGTGTGTGTATGAATGTATTGAATCTAAACATAAAAGGTGCAAAAAATTTCCAACATATTTTTTTTACAAGTTAGTAAAATAAAGTAACATTTTTTTTGCTCCACTCCTAACAATTTGAAACGAACGAAAACGGACAAAAAAACGCAGTTCTCACTTTAATTTTAATCTTCAAAATTATTCATTTGCTTTTTAGACGAATAACATATTCTTTGAGACAATCATCATTTAAACTTAAAAACACTCTAAAACCTACATTAACGTAGACAATTCACCCCCCTCACTGCGCGAACAGAACCCATAACCCTCCACCACCACTTGCGCTTCCTTCTCACCAAACCTTCCAACCCTCTCGATAGCCAGCAGAGCTAGAAACTCAGCACGATAGTGATAGAGTAAACATGAACAATTATAACCCGTTATATATATATATGATTATCTCTTTTTCTTCCAACCAACTACCTCACAATAATCATATATTGAACCACATATGCGTAGTAGTCTCTCATCCATACAATACCATAACTAATAACTATTAGAATAACAACACACCTATATTTAGAACAATACATATACAACAAGAGCAGCAACCGCAACCACACTATATACTATAACAACTAACAACAATACATAACCCTAACCTCATACTCTAAGTTCAACATACACAATAAAGAGCATACCCTACTAATACTACTATATACTACCCTGATCATAAATAGGTCAAGAAGAAATATAAAATCTATGAGCTAAAAATAAGAAAATATAAACATGAAATAATAATTGAAGGGAAGGACAGAACAGAGATATTTAAGTAAAGTAGAGATAAAAGAGAGCCACAAAATTGATATATAGCAGAGAGCTTACTGGCTGAATAGCAATTGTCCCAGCGGACAGCTAGGCCTAAAAGATTTGATTATAGAGTGAATTAAGCATCTCCGAACGGTAGCGATTGTAACCACTCAAACCAGAGACAAACATTGCTAAATTTTTTCATATATTATTGCCAAGAGTAAACAGTTAAGGAACAATGGCGGCAAATTTCTAAAAACATGAAAGTAATTTAGGAAAAAGACAAGGAACGCCAACTTAAGTTGGTTTGATATAAAATATAGTTTGATAAAATAAAAGAACCCAAGTTAAAAGGGGAACAAACTATAGAGAAAATTAAAATGCTAAAGGGAAGAAGAAAAAAATTAATGACTAGAGAATTGAAGAAGGAGAAGAGGAATAATGGATAATAAAGGAAGGTAAAGAGTAAAAATAATAGGCAGATAACTAATGACATTAGAAATAGGAACACTTAGACAGCAATATATAACAATAAAGAGAGCGAACACAAACCATGAGAAATCGCATTTCAAAACATCAGACTCGGTCAACTCCATGAGATAATTAGAGCCGAAACGTAAATAAAAATAGACCAACAGATGCAGAAACAGTGAACATCACAACAACAATATATCAGACGCAGCCATATACCAAATAGTTTATCTGAATCATGACTCATATATCATAAAGTAGAAAAAAAAGCAGAGAACCAGTCGTATAGTTAGAATTAAAGGTGGATTTAAGAAAGTAATTACTCAGAGAAAGCCATATGCATATATTCAGAACAGGATAACACCTCCAAGGAGAAAGATTTGAAAAGTGAGAGGAGAAGATTTGAAGTAGGAAGGAGAAAACCAATCATCGACTTCTGAAAGAAGTAGCCACCATACAGGAAACCCAGCCCGGGTGCACAAACAAAAGGGCGGGGTAATCCTAGAGAGTGACCAGCCATACTACGCAAAGTAACAAATTGTCAATCACCGAGCGATGACGTAGACAAGACGTCATCAACACATACGACCAAATTCCAGCACGCCAACAGGACAAGCCGTAGGTAATGCAGAACGGCAGAATTGACCCATAGCGATCACCGCTCTGACCCTCTAACCCATACCATACCGAGAAGGAAGCGTCTTCATTCACTCTCACACATTACAACATAGCTAACTGGGATGAACGATGCATGATCCGCGAGAATAACTCCGAAAGAAAACAATGAAAGAGCTGCCACATACATGCCACCAACATCTAATGAACGAAAGCGATAAGAATATGAAGCCCAGACTATCACATCTACTCTCATAAATTAGAGAAGTTACTGGTCCCAGTCGGGCAAAAAGGAAACAAGCCCCCAAGAAGACCTGAGAGCAAAACAGTTACCGAAGATATAATTGGTCAATATCCGACTCGAATGGTGCAACACAAAAAAGGGATCCGCGTATCCAATGAAAACGGCATCAGACCAAATAGACCTCAGGTGAGAGAAAGCTAGAGAGAACCTTTCGCAAGAAAGAATTGCGAGAAGATGCCGTACCAAATGCTGGTACCATATAATGTGTACCATCTGTAGTAGAGTAGTCATCATAGGTAAAAACACAAACACTTACCTAAACAATAATATATATGTGAATTATTTTTAAATATTTAATTAATATTTATTTAAATATAATAAATATTTATTTTACATTCTCTCAAATGTTAAACAACAAAGAAGACAAATCAAGAACTATTTTACTTTTTATTTACGATTTATCTCTTTACGCAAACAAAGAAAAGAATTTTTAGATATTTATTTTTCCTTTTTATTTTTTTTCTCTCAAATAATTCGTCCCTTGTTCGTTAGGTAATCTAAAGACTCATCATTTTGGTTATATTTATATACACGTGATATATTTATTTACAAATAAATAGCTACGACATATTTGAGCTAATTTTACTTGCATTTATTTTATTTTTAAAATATATATAAAAGATTGCCTGAAAATGCGATACTAATTTATTTACGAAAGATTGCCGAAAATACGATACTAATTTATTTACAAAAAATTGCCTAAATAAGAATTAATCTTTATATTTATATAGAAGGCATTTAACATTATTAACGTACTAATACGAAGAATTAGTTAGATATGTTCGTTGTTCGCCGAATATTAATTATTCATAAAACAGTATATATAAAAATATATAATAATATATATATATCAGTATTAAATATACATACAGTAGAATTTTGTGTATAAAACACTTTAGTTAAGTTACTACATAAAGGAAAGTGCCATTTAAAATATGTTAACTTTATATATAACTAAAGGAAATATTAAACTCGCGCAATGCCACTGAGTCTCAAAACTGTAGATTTTTAAAATGCAAAATAATATTCTATTTTACTTATTTTGATAGTAATAATCAAAACGTTAATATTAATTTATATTCAAATTAAATAAAATGTATGTGTGTCTTGTTTGAACTAAAATTTTCGGAAGTTTGCTTTCCACCAGTGCCAAGCTTAATTTAATGATAAAATATTTATTTAAACAAATTCAATTTATAATAAGTATGTATTATACACGTAAACGATGTATACATTTGTAGTAAATAATGACCTATATGTCTGGTGTCAGAAATATGGATAAAAAGAATCCAGAATCAATATGGAAATGTGTCGTACAGAAGTAGAACAGCAGCAAATATAATTCTATTCTGAGCTCTGCTCACTCGTCCATTTGGAGGAGAGTATGAGTTTAGCTTACATGGGTAAGGTCACAGCCTAACCGACTGTTGGATCCGACCTCTCTGATCGAGATAATTATTCAGGTCATGATAGAGGAAAGCCATGAGGATAGTTCATTCAATTTGGAATGAAGAGGTATCTGATAAACTTACATTTAAGTTTAGCTGAAGTCCAGAATCATGGCTAAAAGGTGTTATTAAGAAGGGCAGTGGACCAAACTTCAAAAGGAAATTGGACAGTCATTTTGGAACTTTTGAAAAGCCTGACCTAGTACTTATACCGCTAATAACCCATGATCAGGACTACCAAGCTTAGATATTCTGGATATAGCGAAGTGATTCAAGAGTCAATCCATTAAATGCTGGAGGATGCGGAATTGTAACCGTGAAGACGTCGTCGATTTATTAGTAATCTGGATGATGCCAAAGTGACATATATATATATATAAGTATTTTTTTTGTCACTCTTGCGCCTCGCAAATTGAAAGGATTGATTCCAGCCACTTCTTATCTGTGGAAAACCGTACAGATGAATGGAAGTATTATGGAATTTTTGTTCTGTTTGTTAAATCAGAACAAATCTGGCACAAATAGCAGATAGGCACAAACACATTAAAGCATTGAATCGATTATTTCATTCAAAGGCGATAGAAATAGCCATAGTTTATGAAAGAACACTTCATTTATCCTAGCCACTAAACAATTTAGATTAAAAATTTTAGATAAATTATTCTCGAAACAATATATATATAATTCACGTCGATTGAGCATTACTTACAATAGTTCGTAAAGCAACTGACATAAGAAAGTGTATGTATAGAATTGACGCGAAAGGCACAGCCGATTTTAAATTTTAGATTTAGGGAGCATAGAAATTCATGTTGAAGAACTATGATATAATTCACCTACAGCATAGTTGAGTTCCGGAATCCAATTTTTATATATTTTATTTATTCCCCATCGAATATGGAAAATTTGTAACATTATGTATTCTTTTTTTGATAAGCATCTTTAAACTATCTATACCCAAATACTTTCCCATTTTATATATCCATAAGAAGTATTCTGACCCGCCTCGAACAAATCGCGAGATATTTTTATAGTTGGATCAGTATGTTAAATCTACAGTAAGACCGCCACGACATTCATGTTTGATGTTGTAGGTGACTTGTACGATTATAAAGTCTCCTATTTTCGTTATATTCGTTATATTCGTTCTAACACGATACCGATGAAAACTCAGACACTTTTGAAGGAGATTCTGAGGATAATAAGGCATTAAGAAAACATGCTGTAGGGCCACCTATACAAGTTTGTAAATTTTAGGTGAAGGGGTCACGAAGATTGATTCCAATTGCAAGTCAAATACCTGATTAGGTTCAAGGAAGGACAAATGTTGTCCCACTTTAGTCACTTACCTTAGACAGAGATGTTAAAAGATTTACCATCTAGAATGAGCATTACTTGCACCTCTTTGATAATATACAAAGGAGAAATAATTCATCCCGAGCGTGGCATAGTCATTCAAATGGGAATGAGTGCAGCTTACACTGGTAAGGGTCACAGTTATAAGCTGTTAGAGTCCGACCTCTCCGATTGATTCAAATATCTGATTCGGATAAGCAAGATAATGGAATGTCCATTTTGATTATGATCACAATGTAACTAGAATGATGAGTACCAAGCAAGAATACCGAAAGCTGTAAGGATATTACTGCTTACACATAATGGTGTGTAAACCCTCTATCAGGAGCACAAGCAGATGAATGTATAAGTACGAGATAAATGAAATTTCGAAAATAGTGATCCAATTTCAAGTTCCACCATCTTAAAAGTCGTCCAATACCATCGCCAGTTAGCAGAAATTACATGAAGGTTAATAGCAGAAGAGAAAACTGGAATTGCCCTGAGAGCTGCCGGAAAAGCATAAGCAAATTATCTTTCTAAGGGAACAGAGATTAACAATGCTCGCCTTCCAGCTTTTCTAAATTCTTTAATAGGACACATAGTGCTTCAGACTCATTCTATTGATATATAAAGGAAGCTAAATATTGTGAAAGAAAAAGGTTAGAGGTTAAAGACGGTGACATATCCATTGTCACTCATCTCTCG
>JABUQX010049180.1:40000-41443 GCA_015478945.1 Trachelipus rathkii | reverse complement strand
ATAAATACTCTTACCTGCTAGTGACATATTGCAACACCGCAGACTCTATGCATTTGCATATTACAACCAACAGACGACACTTTTATAACGGTAAAGCAAAAATTATACTTATACGAATAAACAAAACTACATTTAACACATAACTTAAAACAATATTGGCTTTACAAGAAACTAAGCCACAAGATTCTACATTAAAAATTACAACACCTTATTGCATTTAAAAACATTAACACAATTAATTAATAATAAAATACAAAATAATACACCTTAACAATTTACAAGACTATGCACACTAAAATAATAATATCATCGATCAGACAAACCAACAAGCGCAGTACCAACTGTAAGCACTTTGATGACGACAAATAAAAAGCAAAAAGATCTAAAATATTCATAAATTTACTATTTATAATCCTCGTCAATGAGTTTACGCCTAGCCATCCAATCATAATTCTTAAAAATAATAAACTTAAAATGTTTATTGCATAAATATTTTAGTAAAAGCAAATATGTATTTTGTTTCTAAAGACCGAAAATTGGTATTTCTTTACAACCGAAACTCCTGTTGCGCAAGAAATCTCAATTCTTCTTAAAATCGAAAACATAAAGACAAACGAATTTTACATTGTGCTCCACACTATACAAACTTAAACTTATAATTCCATAACATTTATATATAAATGCGGTAGTAACCTAAAAAAAATAAAAAAAAAATAATAATAATAATAATAATAATAATAATAATAATAATAATAATAATATTATTATTATTATTATTTTATTACACGACTTGCAAACGACGACCAATCAAACTCGGTTTCAAAAGTTAAATCTCGAACGAGTTTTCATTGGCTGTTGTTTACGCATGAATTACAAAAATATTAACAAGTTTTCTTCTGAATGAGCCGCGCAATGATACACCATTATACATAGAAAAGAAAGTGAAATACCAATGACAATGGCTGCCATGCTTTACAATACATAAATGAGGCAAAGTTATGTATTACGTGTATTACTGCATTACAATTATTATTATTAATAATAATAATAATAATAATAATAATAATAATAATAATAATAATAATAATAATAATAATAATAATAATAATAATAATAATAATAATAATAATTAATAATAATAAATAATAATAATATTAATAATAAAAAAATAATTATTGAAATCATTTATACTTTTATACAACCAAAAATATTAAATTTCTTACTGCAAAATTTATAATAATACTCACTATGTTTAAAATAAAAAAAAAAATTCTACAACCAATTAGTAATTAGATCCACATATATTATTAAACATATAATTTTATTTTGTCTCCCCTTGAAATTATATATTTAAATTTTTTATTTGTTTATATATTTATATATTATATATATATATACTATTATTTATAATAATTTATATATATATATATATATATATATATA
>JABUQX010049180.1:20000-37500 GCA_015478945.1 Trachelipus rathkii | reverse complement strand
TAAATAAATAAAATTTCTTATTCTTTTTATGTTTTATAACACAAATTTACGTTTTTACATACCCTAAAGCAGTAAATCAGTAAATCAGTAAATCAAACTGCCCTCCTCAGCCCTTCCATGATCTATTGATCTATTGATCTATTGATCTATTGATCTATTGATCTATTGATCCATTGATTCAAGTCATATTTTTTACTAAAATTGTCCCGTTTTACATACACTAAAGCAGTAAATCAGTAAATCAGTAAATCAAACTGCCCTCCTCAGCCCCTCCATGATCTATTGATCTATTGATCTATTGATTCATGTCATATTTTTACTAAAATTGTCATGTTTTACATACCCTAAAGCAGTAAATCAGCAAATCAAACTATCCTCCTCACCCCTTCCGGGGTCTATTGATCTATTGATCTATTGATCTATTGATTCTATTGATCTATGAATCTATTGATCTATTATTTAAGTCATATTTTTTACTAAAATTGTCATGTTCTACATACCCTAAATCAGTAAATCAGTAAATCAAACCACCATTCATCCACCCTCTTGTCCATACGTGATCCATTGATCTATTGATCTATTGATTCAAGTCATATTTTTTTTAGTAAAATTGTCATGTTTTACATACACTAAAGCGGTAAATCAGTAAACCAAACCACCACAATCCTGTCCATCCGTGATCCATTGATCTATTGATCTGTTGATTCAAGTCACATTTTTTAGTAAAATTTTGATGTTTTACATACCCTAATCAGTAAATCAGTAAATTAAACCATTCACTCTACCCTCCATACCCATCCCCACCTTCCCATGATCTACCGATCTATTGATTCATGTCACATTTCGAGTATCATTTCGGATAAACATAACATTAAAACAAATTCTTTATACACTGATCAAACGAAAATAATGCTAACGTAAACAAAGTTTTCACATGAAAAAGCCTTACATATCATCATCTGAACTATGAATATAATGCCCAACGACAAACGACACACCTTAAACATGAATAAACTGTTAACATTAAAACAACGTTCAAACTTAAGGTCTTAAACAACAGTAAATAACAACATAGCATTCAGACTAACCTATTTCACCCTTTTCAAGTATAATCTCTAACATAACAATGTTAATTTAGTATTAACATGGTAATATCAACAAAAAATTTATCCACAACATATCTTACGTTTACTCCGTGAAAGAAATGCTGTATAAGTAATCAACTTCCAAATCAATAAAGCTAACATAGCATAACATGAGACTAAGAAATGAATGTTAACAAAGACAAACCTAACACAAACTTACACACGAATAAACTGTTACATTAACAAACTTCCACACTTAACACCAGTAAGGTAACTAACATTGCATACAAAACGTAAGCTATTCATACTTTTTCAAGAATATCTCATATTAATATTAATCTTACATTGACACAGTAACATTTAAGCAAAAATTTATCATAACCTGTCCTATTATCATACAGACCAACAATATATGCTAACGTAACAAAGTTTTTTACATTATCATAGTAATATTAACAAAAAATTTATCATAACCTTACCTAAATTTTTATTAACCCCAAACAAAATTTGACATGGCAAAACAGAGATAAAGTTTTATTCCAAAACATAGCATAAAATAACAAAGGTTATCCAAACATAACATAAAAATAAGTTCTTTGAATAAACATTACATAAAAATAAATAGGTTACCGAATTGAAAAGCAGTAAATCAATTAATCAGTAAACAAACCCGGTCCGGCCCCTCCCTTATCCCACCCGTCCAAACTTTGATCTATTAGCTATTGATTCAGTCACATATCGAGTATCATTTTCGGAAAAAACATAGTACAAAAATAAGTTTCTTATATTTTTACTAAACCAACGAATATATCCTAGTAACCACCTTGTTTTTAACATTAATAAAGCTAACAAGCATTACCAGAACTAAGAAGATAATGTATACAACTACAAACTTAACACACCTTATGCAACGAATAAACTACTAACATTAACCAAAGTTCCATACTTTATTTAAACAGTAAAGCGTACCAAACGTAACCTATTCACTTTTTCTTTCAAGCATATCTCTAAACATATCAATGTTAATTTTACATTAACACTATTAATTTACGTCGCATTTCGAGTATCTTTCGGATAAACATAGCACAAAATGAGTTATTTATATACTAAGACCACGGATAGTTCCTCTAACTAATAAAGTTCAACTCAATAAGCCACCATAGCATTAAAATCAACTAAGACAATAATGCTACAACGACAAAACCTAACACACTTACGCCCGAATAAACTGTTAACATTAACAAGTTCCACACTTAACACCAGTAAGTAATAACATGCATACAAACGTAAACCTATTTATACTACTTTTTCAAGGCATATCTCTATAAACATATACGTTAATTTATACATGACACAGTAATATTAAACAAAAATTAATTCATAACCGTTGTCTAATGTATCATTTACAGAGGATAAGAATTATATATCAAAAGTCCAAAATTTGATCCTTGATAAACATAAAAAATAAGTTCTTTGACTAAAATATAATAAATTGTAATAGTTTACTGATTTAAAAGCAGTAAATCAGTAAATCAGACCATCAACCCCTCCCCACAATCCCTCTATGACCTTTTGATCTATTAAATCTATTGATTTATTTTCAACATTTCAAGTATCATTTCGGAATACATAACCACAGAAAATAAGTTTTATATACTAACCATCGAATAATGCTAACATAACAACTGTTTTTACATTAATAAAGCTAACATAACAACCTGAACTAAGAATATAATGATTCACACGACAAACCTAACACACCATACGTACGAATAAACTACTAAAATTAACAAACTACCGCACTTTAGATACTCTTGGTTAATGAAAACTGTTTATTCTTAAGTTAGGTACTATGAATGTGAAATTAAACACTATTTGTTAGAAAATGATAGTTTTGTAAAGATTTGTTTTAACTACGATGATTTTGAACGGACCTAGTATTTTTGTTTGATAATGGTAGGTTTGCCAGAGAATTTGCTAATTATTTGTCTACGTTTATTCATAGTTCAAACGATGTTATACTCGAAAACGAGTTGACACTTTGATGAAGATAGTGTCAATTCATAGTTAAAGATGCTGGTATCTTTGATAGATTTGTCACTTTGTTAAGAGATTTTGCTAGATAATACGGCTTTACCTGTTGCTGATATGCGGGCAAAGTGGGAACATATCGAGTATTGTATGACCTGTTAGCTACTTTACCTTGATAGGGAATTTTCAGGATGTTAGCGTATTATTCATACGCGAAGGTATGTTTAGTTTGCATTTGTACATTATATGCTTAGTTCAGGTATATGAATGTTTAGCTTTATTTGATGTTAAACTTGTTGCTAACTTTACTCGCTAGTCGTATATAAAAACCTATTTATGCTATTGTTTATCCAAAATGTATATTCGAAATATGACTTGAATCAGTAGTTCAATGGATCAATAGATTGCAGGGATGAGTGGTTTGATTTATTGATTTACTGATTTACTGCTTTCTTTTTTTACAGTTGTCAGCACCACTCACGGGGAGAGCCCTATCAAGGAGGGCGGTGTTGCCACGCCTCATAAGTCAAAACTAAAGCAAATTACGCAGATGAGCACAAGCAGGCTTAAGTTGGGGAATTAAATTTCACAGGAACACATTCAAATAGAATGAAATTCAACAGAAACAGATTGTGCAGGAAAAAAGAGAAGCACCGCAGCAACTAGCCTGGTTACCAATTTCAACACAAAACTCATGTGCAGATAAAGCACCCCTAGTGCTACGAGGTCGACGTAAAGGAGGAGGTACGTGAGTAATATGCTCCCTCGAGCACCTGCCACTGCGGTACCTATAGAAAAGAGATAAAGCACCAACATCGCGTTGCAAAGATAGAGGGTCAAGTGAACTAGAAAGTACAGAACAGCTTTATAAAGCCTTTTGGCCTTTTGACCGGTGACACATCCAAAGCCGGGTGAAACCAAAGCCCCCCCAGATATGAGAGCAATACTCCAAATACAAGGGCGATGAGGCCCTTGTATAGCTTGAGCAACTGAGAAGAGGAAAAAAAGTCTCGCAGTCTAAACAGAACTCCCAGTTTCTTTGAGGCCGCCCTAGCAACCGTTTTGATGTAAGGTTTCCAAGACATTATTTTAATTCCAAGGATGTTTATATATTCAACAGGAGAGACGAGAGAGAAACCCGTCGAAAGAGATAGGGAAAGTTAGAATGTCTTAGAGAGCAAGATTGTTAGAATTTGAAGTTTTTAAAGAATGAATTTCACAAGGTTAGCCGACCCCCAACCGGAAATTCTATCCAATAAAAAAATTTTTTTTTTCAAAAGGGGGGGGGGCTTGAATAGAATTGGAAAGATTAAGACGAGAGCAATTCTAGAAGTAAAAGAAGAGCAGAATTGATAAAATAAGTTGAAGAATGAAAGGTCAAGTCATCGCATATGATTGAAGATGATGTTAGATGGCCTTCGCAGGGGAGAAGATCATTAATGAAAAATGAGAATAAAATAGGAGATAGACAGAAACCCTAAGAACACACTATAGACAGAAAAGGAAAAGTCGCCATAACAACAGCCGATATTGAGCGGCCTGAAAAAAAAATAGACATAAAGCTAAGAAAAGATGAGGAGGAAACCAAAGGAGGAGCTTGGAGAGCAGTGGACGCGTGCCATACCCGTTCAAAGGCTTTGGATATGTGAAGCGCCACCACGCAAGACTCCCCTATTCCTAAGGCGAAAACCATAAATAAGAGGATAGAAAGTATATCGGAGTAGACCTCGACGCCGAAAGCCGTACTGACATCGGAAAGAAGTGAATGAGATTCCAGATGATCTAAAAAATGGAGTGAAAGGTTCAAAGAATCTTAGATTAAAAACAATAAGGCTATAAGTATAGTTGGAAGATCAGAGCGGCTTCCTTTTTCGAATAGTTGAACAGTGCTGCTATCAACACTGAGAAAGTTTAGTATTGGAAATAGAGAATATAGGGAAACGAGGGGCCGGGATAGCTTGGAACACACTCCTAAACTTGGGAAGGAGCCATCCGGCACACATTATTTAAAATCAGTAAACTATTACGCTTTACTTTGATAATTTATTCAAAGAGCTTATTTTTATTTTATATCAATATAAATTGTTTTTTTTTATTTATGTTTGGTTAAAAACTTTGTTATTTTGCAATTATCCGATTAGGGATTAATGATTATGTAGACTAGCATATGATGAATTTTGTAAAATATACGAAGCTGATAGTTAAAAGAATTTGTTACGTTAGCATTATCTTCGTTGTCAGTAGATGATTAGACAGGGTTATACTAAATTTTTGTTAAAAATATTTTACCAAGTTAATGTAAATTAACATTGTAATTAGAGATATCCTTGAAAAAGTGTGAATATGTTACGTTTGTACGAAGTGTTAGTTACTTTACTGTTTGTTAAGTGTGGACTTTGTTAATGTTAGAGTTTATTCGTAGTAATGTGTGTTAGGTTTGTCTTGTACATTATATTCTTAGTTCATTATTTATCGTTAGTTTATTATGTAAAAACGTTGTTACGTAAGCCTATATTTCGTATGGTTTAGTATATAAAGAACTTATTTTCTGTTATGTTTATCCGAAAATGATACTCGAAATGTGACTTGAATTCAATAGATCAATATATCAAAAGGTCTATAGAGAGGGTGGGGATGGGGTATGGTCTGATTATTAGTTTACTGCTTTAAAAATCAGTAAACTATTACATTCTACTATGATATTTTAAAAGACTTTATTTTATGTTATGTTGGATAAAAAACTTTGTAATGTTTACAGTTATTCGTTTATGATAATTAATTAGACAAGGTTATGATAATATTTTTGTTAAACATTTACTGTGTGTAAAATTAACATTTAAATGTTAGAGATATGCTTGGAAAAAGTATGAATAGGTTACGTTTGTATGCAAGTTAGTTACTTTACTACTTTAGAGATATTCGCGGTTAGTATTAAAGAAACTCATTTTTGCTATGTTTATCCAAATAATACTCGAAATGCGACGTAAATCAATAGTGTTAATGTAAAATTAACATTGATATGTTAGAGATGAGCTTGAAAAAAAGTGAATAGGTTACGTTTCCTACCTGTGCTAGTACTTTACTGTTTTAATATGAAACTTTGTAATGTTAGTATATATTCTGCATAAGGTGTTTATTTGTCATTGTACAATGTAGTATTCGTATTTCTGTAATGCATTCTAGCTTTATTATTTTGAAAACAGTTTACGTTTAGCATATATTCGTTGGTTTAGTATAAAGAAACTTATTTTTTTCTTAGTTTATCCGAATATGATACTCATATGTGACCTGAAATCATTAGATCAATAGTCAAAGGCATGGAGGTTGGGATAGTGAGGGCGGAGGGACGGTAGTTTGATTTACTGATTTACTGATTTACTGTTTTAAATTCGGTAACTATTACACTTTTCTATGATATTTTATTCAAAGAACTTATTTTTATGTTATGTTTGGATAAAACTTTTATTTTTATTTATGTTGGATAAAACTTTGTTATGTTGCAATTATTGTTGGGGATTATGATATTAGGTAAGGTTGTAAATTTTTCTTATAATATTTAAATAGTTGTAAAGTTTTTTGTTAACGTTAGCATTATTATCGTTGGTCTGTATGATTAATCGGCACAAGGTTATGATACATTTTTGTAAATTTACTGTTCAATGTAAGATTACTTAATAATGTTAGAGATAGTTTGAAAAAGTATAATAGTGTACCCGTTTTGCATGAAATGGTAGTTAATTTTACTGGGTTAAGTGTCCTCAAACTGTGGTTAATGTTAACAGCTTATTCGATCGTAAGTTGTGTTGGATGTAAAACATAACAATTTTCTTAGTTCATGTTATCCTGTTAGCTTTATTATGTGGAAACTTTGTTACGTATAGCATATATTCGTTGATCAGTACATAATTAACCTTGTGATCAATTTTTTAATATTACCATGTTAAATTATAAATAACATTTTATGTTATAGACATGGCTTGACAAGGTGAATATACGTCTTTGTATCTTTGTTATCACTTTACTTTAAGTGTGACTTGTTAATTAAACATTTTATTATGTTTAAGTGTGGTCAGGTTGTCGTTGTGCATTATATTCATAGTTCAGATGAGGCTAAGTAGCTTTATTGATGTGAAAATTTGTTACGTTAGCAATATATTGTTGATCAGTGTATAAAGAATTTGTTTTAATGTTATGTTTATCAAAATGATACTCGAAATGTTGACATGAATCAATAAGATCAATAGACGATTAATTATTGGAGGTGATTATGGAGGTAGGTGATGTTTGATTTACTCATTTAGGTATTGTAAAACATACAATTTTACTTAAAAATATGACGAATCATTATATCAATAGATCAATAGATCAATTATATCAATAGATCACGAATGGACAGGAGGGTGTTGGTTGATTACTGATTTACCCTTTGTGTATGTAACTGACAGTTTGACTAAAAAAATATGACTTAAAGAGTAGATCAATAGATCAATAATCAATAGATCAGAATTAATCAATTTAGATTCCAATAGATCAATGATCACGTAGCAAGAGGTGGATGGATGGTTTGATTTACTTATTTAGTACTGATATAGGGTATGTAAAATATGACAATTTTAGTTAAAAAAAAATATGACTTGAATCAATGATCAATAGATCAATAGATCATAGATCACGAGGGTGAAGGATAGTTATTTACTATTTACTGCTTAGGTATTAAATATATACAGAATCAATAGACAATAGATGAATAATTCAATAGATCAATAGATCAATAGATCATGGAGGGGCTGAGAGGCAGTTTGATTTACTGATTTACTGCTTTAGGTATGTAAAACTGACAAGTTTTATACTCGAAATGGAACTTGAATCAATAGATCAATAAGATCAATAGATTAATAGATCATAGAAGGCTGAAGGCAGTTGATTTACGATTTGAAAGGTATCAATCGTTACAAAAAAACGTAAATTTGTAAGTTATAAACTTAAAAAGAATAAGAAAATTTTATTATTTATTATTCATTATATTTAATTTTTATTTTTTTTCTGCATCGGAAACCATCATTTTCGAAAATCTACAGACTCGATAACATATATAAGAACACCAAATTTTTTTGTAACAATGTTCACGAGCCGTTTCGAGCGCGTCCTCGGAATGCGCGTCAGCGCACGCGCAACCCGGGTCTGCTGACGCAAATCGCTCAGCAGGGACCCCCAAAACACCCATATCGAGAATCTATGATCTTAAATAAACATAATTCTTAACACCATATAGTTACTATTTACAAATATTATTATCCAGCACTGCATGTCGGAGCCAGCCCAGGTTTGGCCGTTGCTAACTTCAAACTCTATAATTTTTCAGACTCCTTTCTCCTTCTTCTACACACTCCCCAAAATTTCAGCCTTCTACAATCAATTTAATTTTTAGGGGCAGCGTCCCCCCTTACGGGGGACGCAGGGGTACTTAATCTCGTCTACGACGAGACTACGTCATTCAGGCTCGACTTTGACCATTAGGCCGAAAACCGAACTCGTTCATCGGTACGCCGTCAAAAGGGCCGTAGCGAATATAATTTAGTACGCTCTCGGGGAGGTTACCCCCTATAGCATCCTAGAGCATCTTGTAACACTTAACACCATAAATAGAACATATACCAAGTTCAAAGCCAACCTTTCTTATAGTTTTGGAAAAAGGTGGTAGCGTCAAAACCCTGCCATACTACTACACTCTTTACCAACCCACAATCTGAATCATACTTCACCTGCAACACCTCCTTCTACCCCTTTTCCACACTTCACACTGATGAATAATCTAGTTCAAAACTATTAGTTTTACATGTACAATTCTTCATCCCACAAAAATCACCTTTCCTACTCATTCTCCATTTTCTCCTGCTTAACTCCAGAAGCATTTTTAGAATTGAATAAAAAAATATATTAGAGTGAAAGACCGCTTATTTATACGCACATAAATTTGGTCTTGTGTTGAATCCGGAATCAAGGTATTTGCTAGATGTGGAACTAGTGGGATAGTATATGACTTTGAAATAAATGTAGGTAAGGAAAAGGTAAAATAGTGTAGTTGGGAAATCCAAAATGTGAAATCATGTTGCACTGGTAGTGCAAATGGACAAGCATCAGATTTTAAATAATATTTAGCCTTATGAGTCGGATGAAAAAGAACGATATAAAGAGTTTGTAGAATCTGTAGTAGCAGGAATGTACTGGTGCAATTAAATCTTTGGCTAATGCAAGGGAATTAAGTATTGAGTGCGCTAAGTATTTACTCGAATTGTTAATGTACCCGTTAGTGAAACTATAGTTGGAATAAGAGGTAATATCTATGGTGCAGTCTGTTCAGATGGATGACCTTAGACGGTTAGTGTTGATGAAAATTTGTGAAATGAGGAATGCATGTATTAGAGGTATTGTTATGTGATAAGAAGTAAATAGACAAATGAGAATTTACTAAGGTGTATTATCAAACTGGAAAAGATAGATAGTCGGTTAGCGAAGCCCTTGTATTACTGGTGAGTGGTTTGGATACTTGACCGGCTGCGAAACCGCAGAAAAAATGTTGAGCCTATAAATGAGTTTCTGGAGGAAAGGAACGAGAACTCAGCGGCAAGTGAGAAAGGGTGCATATAATAATAAAGGGCCCCGGTTTTTGCGGGGCATGTGGTGTTTGCTAACCCAGGAAATGAATCCCGACACGTGATGATGGCCGCCACTAGTGGTGTGAATTCTAGGGGAGATTTTGGCTTCGACGAGTTCTCATTTAACGAGTATGTGAAGATGATGTGTGTGGGAGACAGTTTCTTGCATGACTTAAATCATGTTCATCTAATTATGTTACAGATGCATTTTTTCGCAAACCAGTATTCCAGTCTGTGGGATCCTAGAAATCCTGACTGGATGCATTGGATGCATGATAGATGATATAATAGATATATATTATTATATATTATATATATATATATATAATATATATATATATAAGATATATATATATTATATAATATATATATATATATTATATAATATAATATATAATATTATATATATATATAATATCTATATATATATAATATATATATATATATATATATATATATATATATATATATATATATATAGTATATATATATATATTAAATATATATATATATATATATATATATATATATATATATATATATATATATATATATATATATATATATATATATATATAGATGCGTGTGAGTGTGTGTTTATGTGTGTGTATGAGTGTGTGATTGGACATATTTGTGTATTTTAAGAGAATAAACTACATAAATAATTTTTTAGCATATTTCTACTTTGCTTTTATAAAATAAATAACTAAAAAAAATTTAAAAACATAAATTTGAAGATAATCCCAGATTAAAAAATAGTCCCTTTACGTTCCCGTTTTTTTAGATACTTTTTTTTCAATTGAAAAAGTAAAAAAAATCTTTTTAAATATCATTTTATTTGAAAGTAATTTTTTTTTTTTTTTTTTTTTTTTTTTTTTTTTTTTTTTTTTTTTGTATGAATTTTTTCATATATCAATAGTCTTAAAAGTAATGTAACTTAGTATTTTGTCTTAAATATACATGGTTATCTTCAAATTCATTCATCATATATAAAGTTAGTTTAATTTTTTTCCTTTTATATATATATATTTTTTTTTAAACTTTGTTCTATGGTGACTTTTTATCCTTGCTCAATATTTCAAAGATACTATTTTTTTCTGATTTTCAGCCATTTTTCTCGAAAACTATTTATTTAAATAATAAATATTCATATATCAACTGTCGATTTTCGTTGGATAAGTAAACAATACTCAAGGTCTTTATGTAATACTTATATTATCTTTCTCATGCTCCATGAGAAATATTGCCAACCAAATTCATTTGCAGAAATCTGTATGCCACAATACAAAATGCAGGTATTTAATTGTTAATGAAAGCCGAAAATTTTCTCTAGTACCTGGGTACCGGGAGTAGGGTGTAGTTTAAGACGATGTGTTTTTCTGTCAAAATAGCTAAAAATGCTTTTATCTATGTTTACTACTTTTCCCTCTTTTTGAGTTGTCACTTCAATTAAATTGGGATGTTAGATCAAATTGTTAATTTCCTATCTTTCTTAATTAAACTTTACAACCTTTAAAATACAAATTTATATTATCATCATCGTTAAAATTTAAAAAAAACAACCACAATCAAAATGAAAAACAATGCATGAGTTAATTACAATTTTTGACAACTACTGTAACATCTAGAAACTAAATATTTATAAAGAAACGTAGCATCCTATGGTATTCTTAATTCTTTCAGAAATGCAAGAGTAACAAATGTAAATTTCAATTTCCCAAATATCCTTTCTTCAGATAACAGATTGAAACTGCTATGTAGAAATATTCCTATGAACCTGTTATTACTTATTATAAATTAACATGGCTTTAAACATTTGGCGACGAACTTAAATGATCTGAAAACATGAGAGGAGATAATAAATTTAAATATAAAAATGTTTTATTTACCCATGTTAAACCATAAAACGTAAAAAATTTAGTAATCAAATTAATGAATTTTATGTGAATTTCATAAATTATGATCAATATTTAAGAATAAACCTTACGTGGCTAGTTTACAACTCCTCCAAGATTTTAAATTTTTATTCTAAATTCATTTGTTGATCTAGCAGCACAAGCAATTTAATTTTTCAATTCGTCTTATTTATAATTTTTAGCTTTGTTTAATTATGTTGAAAATTTTGAATTTTTTAAAATATGATGTATTAACTGCGTTTAGATCTAATGTATCTGGATATATTGCATGTTTCTAATGTATTTGGTTCTACTGTATCCGGATCTACTGTCCCTGGACCTAACGTATCTGGATTTATTGTATCTGAATCTAATGTAAATGGATTTACTCTATCTATATCTAATTATCTAAATTTATTGGATCTGTATTTAATATACATGAATTTATTGTATCTGGATCTACTTAATAGATTTAGTTTCTTTAATTATGTTTAATAAATGGCCAATAATGAAATTTGAAAACAAAATAGAAAAGTAAACCTTCTCTTAAATTATTAGAAACTCCTATCCTTATTTATAAATAAAAGTTATGAACATATAAACAATAATAAAAAACAAACGATATTGTTTTAGTTAAAAAACTCATAAATATGTATAGCAAAGCATACTCTCTCTCTCTCTCTCTCTCTCTCTCTCTCTCTCTCTCTCTCTCTCTCTCTCTCTCTCTCTCTCTCTCTCTCTCTCTCTCTCTCTCTCTCTCTCTCTCTCCGAAAAGAAAAAAAAGGAGAGTAAGTGATAATTAAATTTTATTTGAAAAAACTAATGAGGAAGTATAAGATTAAGAAAATTTCAGCTAATTAAATTCTAAAACCTAAAAATCTATATATGTAATTTTAATTAAAATAATAAATGTACAAAAATACTTAATGTTAATTTAAAATAGATTTAATTTTAGATTTCTAACAAAAGAAATTAATATATTACAAAACATTTGATATTTTAGTTTTGTTTTAACTGTCCTTAAAATGTATAAATACTGATTAAAACTATTTATTTAAATTGAATTGAATGTTAATATATATATATATATATTATATATATATATGATATTATAATATAATATATAATATATATATAATTATATATTATTATATATATATAATATATATATATATTATATATATATATATATATTATATATATATATATATATATATATATATAGTCCCCACCAACCCACGAAACCATCTTTAAAGAAAACAATAAAATCCTTAGCCCTAAAAATCAATGTAATATCCTTAAATTTAAGGGAGGGTTCAATTTTTGCATAAGGGGGACCCCAAACTTAAAATGGACCCAAAATTCTTAATTTTCAGTGAATTTTGACCATATGTAAAGCAAACCGCAGCTTTTCTGGCTTTTAAAACGTTGTTTTCGGGTGTTTTTCTCTGTCTATAGACATTTTCTTTGGATTTTCCTTTTTTTTTTGAAAAATGTTTTTGACATTTTTCGATTCAGATCCTACAATTTTTTTTCGAAATGATTTCAAACTTGAAATATACAAAATGAGTCGCACTACCTATAGAATGCAGAAATAGAGTATTATTTTATGACCCAATTCCCAGCAATGGTCAAATGAATTCCTACTTCTAGGCCCAAATAGTCTAAATTATCGTATTTTAAATTAGGTAATTTGTGATGATTTTAGGTTTAACATTTTATAATTTGGTTATTTTTATTAGATGTTTTTTTTTTTTTTTTTTTTTTTTTTTTTTTTTTTTTTTTTTGTTATATAAAGAAGCTTTTGATTTGTCCTTGGAATAAATTTTCGCAAAATTTTTTTCGAAATTTTTGGAGTATACAAAAAAGTTATATAATTAAATGGTTGTATCTTGACCAACTATATACGTTCTGAAAATTTACTAAAGATCGGATGAGTAGAAAAATAATCTCAATATTCACTTTTTCCAAAAAAATTTTTTTTATTAAAATGAAAATATTATATATATTTTCCTACTCATCCGATCTTTATCGAATTTTCAAAGAGTATATATATAGTAGGGCAAGATACATCTTATTTACTTAAATAATTATTTTGTATACTCAAAAACATTTTTCTTATAAACTTCCAAAAAACATTTTCTGGGGAAAATTTGTTCCACAGACAAATCCAAAACTACAATATATCCCATAAAATTATCTAAATAAAAATTGTATATTTCCCCCTATATATATATAAAATATATATATATATATATATATATAATATATATTAATATATATAATATATATATTATATATATATATATAATATATATATATATATTATATATTATATAATATAATATTATATATATATATATATATATATATATATATATGTATACTTTGTTGCCCAACTCCAATGATTCGAGATTCGTGCTTCCTAGAGATATTGTGCCACCCTAGCAAATCAGATCCAGATGTATGCCTGTAAAAGTATAGGTAACTGCGTCTACTGTCTGTCAAATTCGGTAAGCCTATCAGAAGGTATCCTGTGTCGTTCCGAATCTGAGAGAAACATCTTTGGCAGTAATCTCTATTTCTGTTACTACTATTGCTATATAAATTATCTTATATTTTTGCAATTACTCTCCTGAAGGAACAGATTTTCAGGCCATTTTTAAATATTTTACTACTTCTCACGAGACTGTTACTTCACCTCAACCAATTGCTAAGGTTCTCTATTTAGTGGACTTAAACGTACACCACATTGAGTGGTTGAGCTACTCTCATACTGAAACATGTGGGAAGGAGAAAACATATCAGTTATGCGCAACATCTGGAAACACATATTTAAGAAACCTCAACCTTACACATATCCCAGATCTCCCTAACCAATTCTTGAACACTCTTGACTTATGCTTCACCACTACTCCTTCTCCTTACAAATACACCATTTTTCCTCCTTTCGGTAACTCTGGCCACTATTTTGTAGCTCTTAGTTATAACAGTTTCTGTTCAGAAGTTCCACCATGCTCTAAACGTTGCATTTACCATTAGTCAACAATTTCGAAAGTTTTTGACTCATGTCTAGTTTCCTCTAGGATCCCTCCCTATCAGCATCTTACGATGGCATCGACCTCTATCCCATTCCTATTAATTGTGTGTTCTAGCAAAGTTTGTTTTATTTAAAATAACCTCAAAGTGATTAATGTTTTCTAAATCCTTTGTTTAAGCTTATTCCGATGACTAAACTACTCCATCATCCATTCATTTCAGATCTACTCCCTCTTTTTGCATCTAGAGTTGCTTCTCGAATTCAGCTTTCCGATTCTAATGTTGCCGATCTGGGTTGCATCTCCCGGTAGGGTAGCCTCAATCTGGTGTAATTTAATCTTTAAAAACTCAAGCCTTCTTCATCTCTCTCTCAAAAACCTTCTAACTTTCCTATCTTCTTCGACACTCTCACATCTCAGCCTCTAGACAGCATAATATATCTTGGTTCTTCTAGTCATAAACGGAAACATCTTGGAAACCTCATATTCACAAATGGTTTGCTAAGGTTACATTTGATATCACCAAAATAAACTTCTGAAAAGGAAGAGAGAGAGAGAAGAGAGAAGAGAGAGAGAAAGAGAAGAGAGAAGAAGAGAAAGGAAGAGAGAGAAGAGAAGTTTTCCATTTTTGCAATTCAGAATATTCCATATTATATATATATAATAGATATTATTAATATTATATATATATATAATAATATAATATATTATATAATAATATAATATATATAATAATATATAAATAATATTTATATAGAATTATATATATAAATATATATATATATATATTATATATATTATATAAATATTATATATTATATATAATATATATATTAAATATATTATATATATATATATATATATATAATAATGTATATATATATTATATAGAATAATATATATTATATATATATATACTATATATATATTATATAAGTATAATAATTATATATATATATATATATATATATATATATATATATATATATATAAAAAAACACAAGTATTTCGTCCGAGTTCTTTGTTCATACAAATGATGATAAAATTCTTTTCACATATTTAGAAAGTTTTATCCTCTTTGACTTTTCGTTAAAATACCCCTTATAAAATGTTCTCTCCTTTCCTATTCGATTGTTTTCTCCGCCTTTTTTCAATAGTTTCTCTGCCCTTTTCTCCTATCACTTAAGAACTTTCTGAAAAATGGCCATTTTTAGCTTTTTTTTTAGCTCGTTTTAGATTTTTTTAAAGAAGAAAAAATTTTTTGCCTGTTCTTTTCAGATTCTGGCTATTTATTATTGTTTAAAATACCAGCTATTATATTTATCTCAGCATGATTTAGAAGATGTTTTTAAGGGTCGACTTTTAGAGTTCAACCTTTTGATTGGAGGTCATTTATATTCAGGCAAGATAAAGTTCGTAGGTCAAACTATTATTGAGATAAAGTTGAAAAATCCAATGAATAATCAGTAGAATAAAAATCATATATATAGTATAATAATATATATATATATATATATAATATATATATATATATATATATATATTATAGTATATATAATATATTATATATATATTATATATAATATATATATATATAATATATAATATAATAATAAACATATATATATATATATAAATATATAAAAAATACAATAAATATATAGTGAATATATATATATATATATATATATATATATATATATATATATATATATATATATATATATATATATATATATAAAGCATATATATATATATATATATATATATATATATATATATATATATATATATATAATATATATATATAATATATATATAATATATATATATTAGTGTGGTTCAAAATATTCAAACGTCTAAATGTGTAGGTGCGCATTAATTTTATTGTTCCATTTGATGAAAAAACATCGCACAAAAAATTTCAAACTGTATGATAATATTTACAACTCCATCATCGAGGTTGAAATTTTACCATACATGAACATTTCCACCAATTTAAATTGATTTTGTGACTTTTCGGGAATATAACTTTGTATTAACCTCTTCAGTTTAAAATTGATATTGAATAATAGTATAGAACTTTCTGAAAAGCTTTAAATGTTCTAAATGATCTCGTGAGTGTTCATAGAAGCAAGAGATACATGTGACTGAACCTTACACTAAATTACCTTCATCAAAATTTTAAAATAGTTGATTTTCGATTATCTCAAGCTTCAAATGACACCCTATGTTTAAAGAACCAAAGACTAGGATAAATTAAACAAAAAATTATAAATTAAAAATTTATTTAATACAATAATTTAAGTAGGTGTACATATGGTTTATTAAAGATATTGATCTTGGTATGCAACAATTTACATAAATACCCAGTTACACTTTTTTTCTCGTTGATTTATGAAAAATACATTTAAGTAAATAAATAAAATATAATAAGAATATCCTTTATAAATGTTTCCTTTCACTAAATTAAATTAAATTCACAAATTGAAAATTACAAACTTATTTGTATTGTTTATAGATCCGCCGTTTTTAGTCTCTGCCAAAAAGTGTGATTTTTGGTGTTTGAAATTGTTTCCGTGATGTTCTACAACTTGATAGAGTATTGTTCTGATCTTCCTGTTAGTTATTAAGAATTGAAAGTGGAAGCAGCGATTAAAATCTTTGAGAAATAAAGCAATTTGAATCCACGCGCATGTGAATAGTTCCGGACATCAAATTTAATACCACTGGAGGAACTTTTCCTAGGAAAATCAGAGTGAGCTCCAGTAACTCTCGATAGTCTTCTCGAATAT
>JABUQX010049180.1:0-5000 GCA_015478945.1 Trachelipus rathkii | reverse complement strand
GATGATTAACGAATCAGAAACATCAAATGTGGTTGATAAACATAAAATAAGAAGAGAGAGGAAAAAAATTCGTACAGAATATCAGCAAAGAAACGAAAAAGTCCAGGTAATGAATAACCCTGAAGGGAATGAACCCCTAATACCTGGTCAAATTAAATTTATCCACCCTGGTCTTATGACACGTCATTTATTAACAAGTACGTATGATAGGAGGATTGACGACGCAGTAGGACGTGGCTTCAAAGCTATGGCTACCTGTGTAAAAGTTGTTACCGAAAAAAAAGATAAGTAATATTGACAATGGTACTATAGTAGAATTAGGGAAGAAAATAGCCAATCAGTGCGGAAAATGGCATAATTGCCCGTTTTGAGAAAGCCATTGGCAAACTCTTACACTAGTTTATCTTCAATTACACGCAAGTGAGTTGCCACTCCTTGGTACAGCATTTGGATGGTGGAACGAGTGGGGCTAATGCATTTTCTGGCTCAATTGGCGTGATTTATGAGCCCAAATGTTAGGAATTCCCAGTGTTAAATTTTGTGAGCCATTTCTAGCGAATTGCCGAAATCGACAGAATAGAAACGCATTAGCACGACACGGTACCTTTGGGATTGTCAAGCTGTCAAAAAATGGAAATTGCTCATCCAGATTGTCACAAGGCAACCCTGGAGAATGTCTCAGCACTTGGCTAACAACCGCAAATCGCATTATCGTTATAGACAGTATTCTTCAGATCCTTCAACCAACTTGCAACTCAGGGCAGACGTTCGTCATTAAGAGAGTGGTACTCATAATGTGCTCTACATAAATTAAAATCAATATTGCCGTATGGTCCACGACACATTTTGAGAAAGCATAAACATCTCGCCATCTTAAAAAAAATTTATAAGTGGACTGGGTCGTATCGCATTATTCCAGAGAAAGAGAGAAACGGCCATTGTCGGCCACCCGGATAGCAATAATCTCCTGTCATGATCACAAACGACAGACAGTCTATTTGATAAATTGGACTACATAGGATTTTGCAAGCAAGAATGGAAAAAAAGAAAGAGATCAGAAATTACAACATTCTTCACTCAATTCGAGGCACGTTTCAAAATAGCTTATTGATGGAAAATGTTAAATGACGCGAACCTCCAAATAACCTATCACTAAAAAAGAGATGTGGAAATTTGATTTACAGTGGAGATGGAGAGTCTTAGCTCAACACCTGAAGCCTAAAATTTTCCAGCCAACCAAAGTGTTGAACGGATGTTCGTGATATAGTAAAGAAGTTTCCTATGGTGATGTGTGGAGAAAAATAAGCGTGACGTTAGTTAGAAGCAGAACAGAGTCGAGGAAAGCTGTGCCTTCATTTGAAACGAAGCGCGAGTACCGAGTAAAACCGGAATAACTGAATGGGGCAAGGAAGTTAGTGCCCATATGGCTGGGTGGATGAGTGGGCACGGGTGAAACTCGAAATGCAGCCACTTCCCCGTGGTGAGTTCTGGGTTTTTTTTCTGAATTTTAATTCAGAAAAAAGCGAAGAGCTGCATATAAAATAATGGAAATACACATTATTAACTATATTGTAAATATCTGCTAAAACCATGGGGTCCACCCTGTAGAAGATTACTTTTTTTTTTTTTATAACTTTGCACACATGACCTACCCACTAGTGCTCAACTTTTCCGCACTAGAGCAAAAACGAAATCGAAATTTTTTTTTACCCTCCGACCTAATAAACATACATTACCCCTGGATATTTTCGACAGCTTGAACACTTCTATCTATAAAACTTTTCTTCATGCAGCTGCATTATCATATCGTTGTCCAATTGAAAAGTTGCTTTTTATTTCAACCTTCTTTCTCTGATAGAGATTCTCCTTTTGTACATTCAACAATCATAAACCAAAGAAACATTCACGACCACAAATATGTTTTCTTCATCTCTTAAAATAATGTTTACCCTTAATTATAAATAAAAATTAAGAGGCTCGAGCCAACAAAAAATTTTGATAGCTTAAATAATTTGGGGGAATTCAGACCACCTCAATCCCCCTATAGCTATGGCCTTGTTCTTTAGTAAACATCTTTCTAAAATATTGTGTGTTCTGAAGCGCCAACAAAATATTTTTACACTACTCCAGCAGCTTCCTCTTTATAGGGGTACCTTTCGCCCACTTTGAGGAGTATGCTTCACATACCTGAGATGTTTCCTATAACACGGTTCTCCTAGAAAATGATGAATCTAAATTATTTTTATCAACTTTTGCTCTCTCACAAACTTATCTCCGTCTCTTTCAATGCCCAGGCAATTGGCTTGCGCTACTCCAGTATAGCACTTCGTATTACAAACGACATTGTTTTTTGAAATCAACTAGTCTTCATAATATCTGCACATTAGAGGAGGACCCTTTCTATACGTCTTTTCACACAATCTCATTATTTCTCTGTTCAATTTAACCTCTATGCTTATTATTATATATGTGTATTCCAATGGTAAAGTCTAGAACACAGCCCCTAACCAAACTACCTTTCAATTGGACATCTTCAATCACCGTCTATCGGCCATGTGGCTCTTTAAATGTTTGAATATAACTACTATAATATATTATATATATATAGTATTATTAAAATATTATATATATATTATATATATATTATTTTATAAGTATTAATATATATACTATATAGAATATATATAATATATATATATATCTATATATAAAATAATTATTATTATAGATATATACTATATATAATAATCTAAATATTATATATATCAAATATATATAATATGTATAGTATACTATATATATATATGAAACTACATTATCTATGGGTTTTAACTTAATCTCGAGACACTCACAGCAAAAATATCACAAAACTGATAATATCTTGTCTATGCCAAGAAAATAGCTTTAGCTATATAGAAGTATTTTAGTAGTAAAATGGCAATCAAAGTTGAGTTGAGCAAGCTTATTTTATTATTATATTATTATATAATATATATATAATATATCATATATATATAATATATTAATTAATAGTATATATATATTTATGTAATACTTATATATAATTTATTTATTTATTAATATTATATATATATATATATATATAATATATATATTATTATATATATATATATATATATATATTATATCTAATATATTAGATAAATATATATATAATAATATACTAGATATTATATATAATATAATATATATAGTATATATTATAATATAATTAATAATAATAATATATAATATATATATATATAATTAAAATAATATTTATATATATAACATATAAAATAGGTATATATATAACACCAGGTCACAGACTATTAGACAAGATATATGTATTTGCAATAGAAAGGGTTTACCAACATATTTTTTTGACATCGTTTCAAAGAAATGAACCACAGCCAAGTTAAGATAATCACGTGACAGATTAAATTTGGCAAAAGTTGTAAGTACATATTTCACAAACATAAATAGGAAATACCCAACAATAGATATCAAAAATATTATATTACGATAAACATGAAAACGATGTAGGCCCACACAATACGACTCACAGATTACAAGAAGACGGCAATATGAAAAAAATATACACAAATAATAATAAATCAGAGACCTTGTACTATTTGTAAACAAATAATAAAAAAATTAATTATGATATACGAAGTTAATATGCTAAAAATTTGACGCAAGACAAAAAATATTTTAGCATAATCGAAATGAACATAAATATACTAAAACACGCATGTTGAAGAACTACCACTTAATCAAGAATCACTAATACTCAGACTTAAACACTTACTCTCGAAACTTTATCGACCCATTAAAATAAAAGATCTCAAAGAAAAATTCACTAAAACATCAGCAGGGAGCGTAACAGAAACCAGAAAAACTATAGCAAAATCGAGAAGCAAGTAACCTTTCCGAGTACTAAACCAAAACGACGACAAGCCACGCACCCCCCACAAAGAAAGGAAAGATTAGGAAAACAATATTCGGCTAGCACAGAAACTACCAGAAATTGAAGAATAAGAAGAGTATCTCAGCAAAGGTAACTTTTGTTGCTTATTTATGTTGAATAAATTCAGCATCTAATATTGGATTTAAATTTCCATCATTATCTATTGTAATGCAGACAGCCTCCAAAGAAGCCAACAATTTTCCAATCCCTTCCCTATATAATTGGTATGACACCAGAGAAAAATACCCAGACTTCAATCGCGACCCTTCTGATAAGCAAGGAAACAATCAAAATTGAAAAAAAGAAAAAACCAAGATAACACTAAACTTCTAAATCCGATTACTCCAAAAAGATAACAAGCGAACATTATCGATACGGACTTGATTTCATTCTCAGTTAAATTTTGTATTATGTTCAAAACTCATTTTGATGTCATATGGAACTTTCGATTCAAATGGTTTTGTGACTCTACCCACGTTTAATACGTTTCCATTCGTATATGAAACCTATACAACTAAATAAAGAAATAGATTCACGCAAATTTCGCCTCTGACAAAGGCCCGCAATGTTCTTTCTTACCCGAAGCTTTGAATTTTTGTTTACGTACGCGTTGACCGATCAAAAAACATTGAAACGCTTATAACGGACCTTTCCTTGGATTCACCGATTCGTTCATTTCTTATTAAAATTTATAAATTTAATCAATAAATAAAAGGACTAGATTTTAGGCATCTTCGCCTCTACATATTTTACGAAGCTTTACAAACATACACGCTGTGCGCGATCGAATCAAGAAACATACGAAGCCTCCTTTACATGACTGGACCTTTCCTGTTACTCAGACTATTCAATCGACATTCCGTGCCACACAGAAGAACAATTACGTTCGAACTCAAACGTCAATGACTTCTCAAGGCAAACGTCAGTGCTCTATATTAATTAATATTTATTTTAATAACATGTATTATTAATATTAAATTTGTATGTTCTGCTTATATCTTCGATGGTAACCTCTGTTTGATCTCTCTCT
>JABUQX010049179.1:30000-35000 GCA_015478945.1 Trachelipus rathkii | reverse complement strand
TCAATCTCATGGTAACAGGACTCGAAAATAAATAAAGAAAGAATTAAATATTCTAAAGCCATTGTTGAAAAGTAAGAAAAAGAATTGTTCAATTCTTTTAAATTCTTCTTAGGTATGCAAGCACTGTTCTGCCAACCAGTAATATAATTAAGAGGAATTAAAGGAATAAAAAACTCCTAAAGTTTAAATCGTTAAATTGTGTTGAAATGTGACAACTTACTTAAAAAAAAAAAAAAAAAAAAAAAAATTCATAAATAAAATAAAACTAATAAAAATGAAATATTCAAATAAAAATAAAGATCTCAAAAGTAAAAAAAATAAAAAAAAGATTGTCAAATATATATATATATTTTTATATTCATTTATCATCGATTAGATTTACATGACATTTTTTGGAGCCATTAGCATGCAATTCGATATATATATATATATATATATATATATATGTAATAATATGTATAACAATAATATAATATATATGTATGTATATGTATAATAATAATAATAATAGCCAGTAATATAATAACATATGTAATATATCTTAACAATAGCATAACAACAATATGTATATGTAGTAATGTGCCAATATATATGTAATATAATATGTAATAATAATATATGCAATATTCATAATAGTCATAGCATGAAATATATAATCTAGTGTTAGTAATAATATGGATATATATATATATATATATATATATATATATATATATGTATATCCCAGAAATGTAATACCAATAAGTTGGGAATGCCAAAATCAAGTGGCAATATTCGAGCTAATGCTCTATTGGCTAACCCTATATTCTTGTTTAATTTATACCAATTGTGTATCTTTTTTTTTTTTGTCGCTTATCAAACCCTATCAATAGATCTTCCTCTCTGTAATGGGCAATTTTTTGTAACATTTCATCTATTTGTTCTCTTGTATAAACTGTTGCCTCATTTCTATCCCGATTCTCGTTATCTTCTTCCTCGTGATTACTAATATTTGAAAGATCCTGTATTGAATCTTCGCTTACATTTACTAGACTGTCATTGTTTGGGATGTCTTTTAGTTCACCTATTGGTTCTTCGTATAGATTCCCTTCTATCATTCTTTCTTCTTCCTCTTGATTCTCTTTTTGATCTTCATCCACCGAGTGGTGGCTACTAATGTTGAGGAACATTACTTCATCCCGGTTTTCCCTTTCCTCCTTTTCATTTCTTTGTTTTTTGTAATTTCCATCTGTACTCTTTTTCTTACTTCCGGTGTGTTCTTTTTCACATGTTTTACTCTTTGTAGAGTATAATGATTCTTTTGACATCTGTTTTATTTTATCAATTATTTCCGTGTTAAGCTGCAATTCATCCTCTACTATATTTCTAGCCCTCTCTTTAATTTTTCTTAAATCTTCATTCGTTGGAAGGGTAGCCTTGTTTTTTCCCATCGTCCTTTCTTTCTTTATTATAATTTAGAATGGCTTGTTTTGACAAATTATTCTTTTTCTATTTATTTGGTTATATTTTTCTCTGAATTTGTATTCCATATAGTCATTAGCATTTATTTCTTTCTTTTCTGTTACATATTTCCAAAACTCTGATTTGTTTTTCTTTTCAGGTAGAAGTTCTCCAACATAATAGCACAGCATTAAATATTCATTTTTCTCCGAGGTCCAAATCCACCTCTCTGCTGAGCACAGTTCTTCTTCGTTTTCTCTATCATCTATTGCTTTCACATATTCATCTACTTCTTTTTCAATTTGTGCTATCTGATCCACACTGATGACAGTCTTTCCCTTCTTTATGTTGGTAGCGATACTTGAGAATCTCATATCTGGAATTTTCTCAAGTTTTTCTGGATCTATGATGTTTCTTTTTCGAGCATATTTCTTGCTCTCCTGCTTGTGTCTTTTTTGGGGAATGCTTTGTGTCTGCTGTACGTGACACACCAAAATATTTCCAACTTTTCAGACACCGTGTAAGACATTCTTAATGCACCTCTACGGTTGTAGGGGTCATGCTTTTTCCTGTCTAATTGATGTTCTGATGAATCGGGAATTGTCGAAGACTCATCTGACGACTCATCTGACGATTCATCTGGTGGAAGTCGAGCTTGGGTTTTAGTGGCTCTCAAACCCTTTTTGGTTTGATTTCTGTTTTTGAGAGATAGGTTGATGTGCTCATCCGAGCTCCGTCCCCCCTCACCTCTCTCTCCCAATGAGGAAGGGCCGGCACCAGGACTTCCGATTTCCTGGCATGTTTTTTTTTTATTTTTTCTTCTTTATGAGTTTTCTTTTTTCTCAGTTGATGTTTGTACGCTCTGCGAGACAAGACTTCCACATTGGCCTTCCTCTCTCCAATCATTTTGGTCACAGAGAAGCCACTCCGGCACTCAAGTCTCGCAGAGATCTCCCCCACCACCGTAAAGGTCAACAATCTCCGGGGGATATATATATATATATATATATATATATATATATATATATATATATATATATATATATATATATATATATATATATATATATATATATATATATATATATATATATATATATATGTTTGTTTGTGTGTTTGTGCCTATGCATATATTCCTACTTAAATAGAAGGTAATAAAATAATCATTGACAGCATTTACCAAATAAAATAAAAATATATTATTTTATATATAAAAAAATTCCTCTTCTTGCTTTCATAACTGCAAAGTGATTGAAAACCTCTTCCTTTATATTGTGTAGATATGATGAACACTCATTAAAGCCAGCTCTGTTAGCCTTTCCTTCCTTGTAGAATTTAAAAGTTATTTTTTTGTGCCTTTCCAGAGCAGATAAATATTTTTCTGGAATGCATTTTGTGAGTGAGATAAATGCTAAAATTCTTAACAATCTAAATGTGACTATATAGATAAAAATTTTCTAACAAAATTCGCAAGAGTTTTATAGATATCGATGGAATCGTTTTACAAAGATTGGTAAGTATGGATCTATGGATCAGAAAATTGCTCTCTAACTGGCTTGAAAAATCGTGAAGGAAAGGATTTGTAATTGATCTGTCTTTTCATTTTGCATTGATTGTGACATTTGACGTTTTTATATCTTCATTAACAGAAAGCAGAAGTTGTATTGCAACTTCCAAAGTGCTTGAACATTTTTCTTCGATATTTGTGCGAAAATTTTTCAAAATATGCAATCACATTTTGAACATGATTTCAATTTGAAACCGTAATTTATTACATAACGAAAGAGTAAATGAGAATAAATTTGAAATCATAATTAATCATAAGTAATTAAAGATTTCAATAAATTTGAGATTTTGAAGAAATTTCAATTTCTCGATCCACCTCAAGCTCCTCTAAAGCTTCCACTAGCTTTAAAAAGTCTACTAATTCGTAATAATCCGTCGTAACTTTCCACACGCTTTATTTTGCACATTTTTCTCTATGAAAACTTTCCTTTTTGATCAATTAAAATAGTTGTCAGCCTTGGTTACATTATAGCGCCCATTTGTTTTTCTAATATGTTGTACGTCACATAAATGTACATAGTAACGAACATTCAATTCATCTGGATATTTTCGAAAGCTAGAACAACTCTAAAACCTTTTTGTTAATCCTTGTCCAATCAGATTGACACTATTCATTTCATATATATATATATTTATATATATATATATATATATATTTACTATCTATATATATATATATATATATATATATATATACTATCTTCTTACATATATACATGAACACATAATAGAACAAGGACATAACTTAACAATACACATATATATATATATATATATATATATTTAAATAATATTTAGCTTAATATAATATAATATATATAATATATAACTCTATATAATAATTATTTTATGTATATATATATATATATATATATATATATAATATATATATATATATATATATATATATATATATATATATATATATATATATATATATATATATATTTCAACCTTCTTGTAGTACCTCTGCTAGAGATCCTCCTTTTGTGCTTTCAACAGCCGCTAAACCTAAATCTTCACGAACCACAAATATATTTTCCTCATTTTTATTAATATATACTTTTTGCTTTTTATTGTTATTATTAAAATTGTTATTAATTAAATTAAAAGACACAAGCCATCAATTTTATTTTTGACAACTTAGAAAAAGTGATTTCGTGGGTTTTGTGGATGGTTCTGAACTCTATATATATATATATATATATATATATATATATATATATATATATATATATATATATATATATATATGCTGCTCTGCTCTTACTGATGGGAGGTAACTATGCTGCTCTATATATATATATATATATATATGCTGTATATATATATATGTATATTTATATATATGCTGTATACCAGTTTTCCTTCAATTTCCGAATGCGCATTTTTCCTTTTCCTTTTCAAATTGCAGGAATGGCGCCCATTTATCATTAATGTCTAATAAAGGAATAACACTTTTCAATAATATCTAAAAGGTAAAAAAATGGCCCAAATATTGTCATTTTTTATTCTAAAATTTCTGGTTTTTGATATTTTACTATATTTTTGTGTGTCACACACACAAACACATACACACGTATATATATATATATATATTATGTATATGTATGCTATATATATATATATAACCATATATATATATATAAGAATAAGTGTTTGTATAATAATATATATATATATATATATGTAATATATATATATATATATATAACATATATATATATAATAATAATATATATATATATATATATATATATATATAACATAATAATAATATATATATATATATATATATACAGTATATTTATATATATATATATATATATATATAATATATATATATATATATATATATATATATATATATATATATACGTGTGTATGTATATATGTATGCTAAAAATCGACATAAAATTCAGCCACAACCAGATATACAATTTTTGTATATGTATATATATATATATATATATATATATATATATATATGTATA
>JABUQX010049179.1:0-5000 GCA_015478945.1 Trachelipus rathkii | reverse complement strand
AATATTTAAAAAACAAAAAAACAAAAACAAAAACAAAAGTGTCTTTCTTTTGTAAATTATTTTGGAAGTTAGGAAGGTGAAATGAATTAGGAAGAAAGCTCAAAGAATGAAATAAGGAGGTGTGAAATAATTTTAATCTTAGTTGCAATGAAACGATTTCCTTTTTCTCCCTTTTTTCAACTTTTCTTTTCATGAAATTAAAGAAAAAAAGAAAAAAAAGAAAAAAGAGAAATGCAAATCAAATGAACGACGCCTTAAAGAGCAGAGTATATATATATATATATATATAATATAATAATAAAGATATAACTATACTATACTATATATATATATATATATACTATATTATAATATTTATATATATATAAATATATAATAAAATGGATAATAGAATATATAAAATATATATAAGACGATTTATAAAATGATATCACATCTTATATATATTATATATATATATAATATATCATATATATATATATATTATATATAAATAATATATATATAAATACTAGTAATATATAATATATATATATATATTATATATATATATATATATATATATATATATATATATATATATATAGTATATATAAATATAATATATATATATAAATGTCAGTGACGTAACTTACTGATTTTTTCACTGGGGGGGATCTTGGAAGAATGCGTTCCTTACTATAGTATATATATATATTATATATATAATAATACTATATTATTATATAGTATATAATATAGTATATAATATATATATTATATATATATTATATATATTTATATATATTATATATATACTATATATATATATATATATTATATATATATATATATATAATATATATATATATATATATATATATATATTATCATAAATAGTATAATATAATATATAGTATATATATCATATATATAATACACCGTATATAAATATACATTAATAAGTACTATATATATATATAGTATTATATATATATAATATATATATATAATATATATGTACTATAATATATATATTTATTATTAATATATATATATATAACTTACCAATAAGACTGTAACAAAAGTCGACAAAATTATTACAGATTGTTCATTACTTACAGAACAATATCGAGTTTTCGTTTTTTTTTTTCTTTTCGCAAACTGCAGTTATTTCATTTATGTTCACTTGAATTTCTCGGTGAATCGATAGCAGTGCATAGTAACCATTCAGCCCTGGTTTGTGGACGTTGTATTTCTCAAGTAAGTTTTAATTCTTCTTAAGGTGGAAAAGGTTCTCTCGGGTGTTGCAGTTGATACAGGTGTAGTTGCGAGGATTTACAGCAACTTGAATATGTTGGGGAACATGTCCTTATTGCATTTAGATAGGCATCCATTGCAGTCTTATATGGCAGATTTTCGGTATTTTGGCATTTCTAATATAATTTGAACTCTGCCATTACGTCCGAAGGAGGTTGGTCAAGATCTGCAGCATACGCTTCTAGAAGAACTCTCAAATCCCTTTTCTCATCACTGGACATTGGAAGGGAATTTGATGATGGAAATAGTACTTGAAATACTTTAAATATATCAGTGTTTCGTAAGAATCTATGTTCCAATTCATATATAAAAAGTTCAATGAACGGAATATAAATAGTGACACGATAGTAATCTTCAGGCTCAAGAATGGATGGATTTGAACGATATTTTTGCTTGCTTGTTATTCTTGGAATATTCATTACAACTCCGTTTTTCGCATAGAGTTTTAGCTTCCTGAAAGATCTTGAGAAAGTGATTGTTAGCATCATTGCGCAGACCTTGTAGTTCTCACTGTGTAAAAGTAGCCATATTCAAAGAAGATTTTAGATCGGTGTTTATTTTTTGTAAGTGCTTACTTAGTAGTAATCCAACTCCGAATACTTCACGTATGACAAGCAAGGAGGGAAAAAAACTGTGGATGTAATATAGCACTTTTTAGCAGTGCTGCATCTCGAGAAGCATATGTGTCTCTGCAGTTTTCAATTGCATCTAAAGAGTCTAATACAGGCATTAAAAGTTCAAAGAAATCACTCACAGAATTGTATCTTTCAATCCAGCGTGTGGCACAGTCTCTTTTGAAAGTTTTAATTTTCGTTGAGAATTCTGAATTTTCGAGTCCTTTACACAAAATGTCTTTTATTTTTGGTGAACTAAAATACCGTTTGCTTTTGCAATGACTTCAATGCAACATCGAATTCATACGATTTCACAAGACTTGGGCAAAGCTAAATTCAGTGAATGAGTGTAAACTGCAAGTGGATGAATCAGAGAAACGTGTGCTTGTACTCCGTTGAAGGCACCCGACATCGCTGCAGCTCCATCATATCATCCTTGACACCGAAAATACGCTGTAGCAATGCCTAAATAACCCAAAACTTTCTAAAATTTGATTAACCTGTTGAATCATTTGTAGGACAAAATTTTAGAAAAAACTTTCGACCAGTTTTAAGTATGTCAGTATTTATCATATCTACAAACTAATGGGAACTTGCTCAAACCGCCTGAAGATATCCGAAGGTTTCAACTGCGAGAGCTTGCAAAACATTTAGCCCAATGTTAACAGTGTTCCCAAACAACTTGTCTCAACAAATAGCATTGCAGGCTTCTATTATGGAATTTATAATTTGTAAACAAAAATATTTATAACCCTCTTCCTCTAAAGAAGTCTGCAGGTTGACATCACCTTTGCTCTATACCGTAGTATTTCCCGAAAGTTTCCTTCATTAATCTTGGGTTCTCTGGCATGGATATTTTTTACCAAGAAATCTCGATGCGCCACGAAGGCTGATTCTTTGCCCAACCAGCATAGGTAAATACTGGTTTTCCAATTATTGGAACAGCCGTTTTCTGTTCTCTGAATACTTTGTTGACTAGCTTTCTAATTATTTCTGTTTTGAAATTGGACAGTTCAGAGCCTTTCCCAGGCTTGCTCAAAACTCTCAGCAATCAGCAACACAATCCATGTTTCAGATGGCGAGTAAAATTTTCAATTGTTTTATTCCAAATTGAAGAAATCTTTTGTACGTAAAGCGCCAAGGTTTGTGAATTCACACCACCCCTCCTCTATAGAAATAATAACAACAATATTTGCAGCATGGCCTATTTTCCACTCGGTGAATATATTTAACCAATGAAAAGCGTCTTCAGCCAAATGATACGAAAACGAAGAACAAAAGTTCCTTTTCTTCCACTTTGCTGAATGAGGCGTTTTTTTTTTGCCGGTGTTCTGTACCGGGAAAGGTAAAAATTTTCAGTTGATTTCCATACATGTGTCTAAAATTTTCCCGTATTTCTCAACGAAGTTCTTGCCGAGCGGCTGGTTATGTACAAGCTTGTATATTTTTACTTAGGTCTGGGATTCTTTCTTCACAATGTGGCAGCTACGGTACTAAAGTTATGAAAAGTTTCTGTAGCTTTATAAGAAGCATACTAAGAAAATTTCCTCAAGACCTCGTTTTCTGCACCGTCTTTTTTAAAAGTTTTGAAAGGGAAACTCGCTGTTTTAACCCCTTTTTTGCCATTTCTAAGTGACCGGTTAGACTTTATTAATTAAATGTTAAGACACGGAATACAAATATCAAAAATGAACATCGGAGCTAATAAATATAATAATAATAATAATAATTACAATAGATATATAATATAATAATAATAATAATCAATAAATAAATATAATAAGTAAATAATAATATAATAATATAATAATAATAATAATAATAATAATAATAATAATAATAATAATAATAATAATAATAATAATAATAATAATCAATAAAATAGAAGATTTTTTATTGGTATAACGGCGATGTAGGAAAAAAGGCTCTGGGGGATGATCTGATACCCATTATTCCCCCCCATCAAATTACGGCCACTATATATATTATATAATATATAAATATATATATTTATATATATAATACTATATATATATATATATATATATATATAATTATATGATATAATATACTATATATATATATTATATCATAAACATATATTTTATTTTTATATTTATATGTATATATAATAGCAACTTTAATATAACAACAAAAGAAAACCCTTTTCCCTAATCTGTAATTTTTCGTTTAAGATGCATTTAACCCCAAAACAGAAATAATGCTTTCAATTTTATCGATTTAGTGATCAAACATCCTATCTCCAGGAGTTTATTCCTCTGATAAAGAGTTTTTGTTTTTGTTAGTTTTTGTTTTTGTTATTTAAGAAAAATACAAAAAAAATTTGAAAAAATCTAAAAGAAAAAAAATAAAAATAAAACCAAATGTGCATTTAATCTGAAAAATGAAAAATAAAGTCACTTATCGACAAAAAATGCGTGTCATTAATCAAATATTGTCTAGCTCTACCCATTAAGTAATAATAATAATTATAATTGTAACAATAAATGCTTGGCATTTTTGCTGAATGATGTAGGCCTAACTCATATATAATAATAATAATAATAGTAATAATAATAATAATAATAAATAATAAATAATATAATATAATATGAATAAATAATAATAAATATTAATGAATATAATACATATTAATAATAATAATCTCATAATATAGTAATAATAGTATTATTATATTATAAATAGTAATTTATAATAATAATAATAATAAAAATAATAAAAATCAAAATAATAATAAATATAATAATAATAATAATAATAAATAATAATAATAATAATAATAATAATAATAATAGATAATATTAAATATATAATAATATATAATAATAATATTTATAATAAAATAATAATAAAATAATAATAATAATAATAAATAATAATTAATAATAATAATAATTAATAATAATAAATAATATAATAATATTATTATTATTATTATTATTATTATTAAATTATTATTATTAATTATTATTATTATTATTATTATTATTATTATTATTATTATTTATACCTCTACAACCCTAAATGGAAAGAGAGAAAATTGGTAAAATAGTGAGGTGGTTTCAA
>JABUQX010049178.1:15000-25000 GCA_015478945.1 Trachelipus rathkii | reverse complement strand
TCGATAAATATATGAACAATTTTAAACATTCTCAGTCATCTGATACTTCATTAGATTAGGTTAGGTCATTCCATTTTAAATATTGTTAGGTAGGATAATTCAGGCTGTCAAACTGTATGTCTGTCTAACTTTGTACACATTTGTTAAAGGAAGGATGTATGTAATTGCCTGTCAGGGTAAGGGAGTGAGCATGGGAGATTATTTTAAAGGAATATCTAGTATGAAGTGTCGCTGGTGTTTCCTGTCCCTGATATTCATATGAGTGAAATTCTAAGTATGTATTTTAGCAGCAATGGAGTTAGATTACTTTTCTTAATTACTTATTTTTTAGTTATTACCCCTTCGAAGGAGTATATTACTTCCGTTATTATAGTGTATGTTGTTGAAAATGGATATATAGCAGATAAGAGGGGGTGGAAAAACTCTGGATACGTAGTGTTTCACTACAGACTACAGGCTACAGGCAATCTATGTCGTGGGTGTGCTGAATACCGCTTGCCAAATTCAAGTTTACTACAGTACAGGGGGACTAGCCCTAAAAGTCGACAGGAAAATAGGTCGAGAAGAAAAAGGGTTGACACAATGTCAAAAAAAAATTCCTGTACAGCCCGCCGCAGGCGTTAGGATAGGTTAGGTTAGGTTAAGGTAGGTTAGGTTGTTGTTTAGTTAGGTTAGGTTAGGTTAAGTTAGGTTAAGTTGGATTCGTTAGAGAAATTCTAAATAACCAGATTTTTTTTTTTTTATTTTTTACAAATGTCTACCTTTTTTCTGTCGACCATTTGGATAGGTGGTCCAGTGTTTTTCCTTTACGATCACCAGGTTAGAACCCCGGCCAGTGTTTTTTGAAGCCGTGATGGAACTGATGAATATTATCAGAGAATGAGTAGAAGTCACTCCTTAATACAATAAGAGAGTTGTGTGGAAGAACTGTTGTGTGAAGAAAAGTTTTACTTCCTTGTCGGCTTTTTTTCATAACACATGATAAAAAAAGGAATATAGCTTCCAAATTGAGAGCCCATTGGAAAGAGCCACGGGGTGTAAACTTTGTCATAGGTGGTTGCGAACACCTTTGAGAAAGAAATATTTAGAGGTAAGAGAAGAGTATCTAATACAGTTGCTAATGGCCATCAGGTTGGGCTTTGAGCTACTTCTTTAAGTGGAGTATTGTTGAGAGTTGAGGTGATTGGAGTGGGATATAAATGGAACATATAAGATTTTCTCTTATAAAGGAGAGAAATATCATGTTTGCTTCCACCTCAAGGCTAACCTTGGGGAATGGGGGTGATCGGAAGGCCGTGTCAATACAGTCTGTATATAATGATATAGCGATAAGGTTATATATATATATATACATATGTTATATATATATATATGTTGCTATACAGCAGCAGTGTATGGTATAGCATGGTTGGCTAAGGGTTGGTTGCTATTATAATATATATAAGGATATACTCTCGTATATATAATCTTTCAAGGTAAAACTATTTATCACTTGTTTAAACAACCATTCATTATATATAGCAGTATAAGAGTATATATATATATAAGCAAAAATGGTTGGTTGGTTATATATATATATTATTGCTATATATATATATATATATATATATATATATATATAAATATATAGATATTTTTCAAGGAAAAGCTACTTATTTTAATTAATCATCCTTCAGTATATTATTATGCTGTTGGCTATTAGTTATTATTGGCTACATATTGGTTATATATAGTTATTATTATTATGCTATTATTGTCATATTGCTATATATTATATTATGTTACATTATTATTATATATATTACTATATTATTATTATTATTATTATGCTATTATGCTATGATATTAGTTACGTACATATACTGTTATGGGAAATGTTGAGCGTTACAGCTATTGCTGCGCTATTATTATGCTGGCTGGCTGATACTGGTTGGCTGCATGATATTGGGCTAAGGTTACTAAGGCTATTATTGGGTTAATATTAAGGCTATATATATATATATATATATATTTATATATATATATATATATGTTATATTTAAGTAAACATCCATTCATTTGATACAAATTTTCCCTTCAAATAATTGCAGTATAATTTGTGTTAATGGAGTTTTTGTTAATTACGTTTCTAGGAACCCTTCTTCTAAGCGAGGTGATTTAAAAGAGATCTCTTTCATGCTCGAGTAGAGATTCCTTCTATTTTGATTTTTTTAACTATCTGTTTTTATTCTTTGGCTTTGGTATCGAAGAGAAAATAGTCAACACATATCCTCATACAAAAGTGGTAGTTGTGTGGATTTTTATTTTTATGCATTTCAGTTGAAATAACCAGATTTTCGCTGCATTCTCGTTTTTTAAATATATGGATTTTTATTTTTACATCATTTCTGGTGGGGAAAAGACCAGAAGATGTCTGCATTCTGGTGTTTTTAAATATGTGGATTTTTATTTTTACATAATTTCTGGTAAGAAATAATCGGAAGATTTCTGCATTCTGCAAGGAAGTCATGCCACATACTTTTATTTTTACATCATTCATCGCGCTGCTTTTAGTTACTGTACACATATCTGGCGCAGGCAGGCGTATATATATATGTTATATATATATATTATTATTATTATTATATGATATATATATATATATATATATATTATATATAGTTATATATATATATATATATATATATATATTATTATTTATATATTTATACATACTATTAGTTATATATTATACTGGTTATTAAGGTTATACATATATTATTATATATTATTGGTTATATATATATTATTGGTTATATATATATATTATTGGTTATTATTATTATTATTGATTATATATTATATTATTATTATTGGCTAGTTATTAAGTTATGTTATTATATATGTACAGGATATACATATAAGATATACATTACATATGTTATGTTATACATGGTTACATATTATTATACATATATAGTTGTACAGTTACAAGATATATATGCCATGTTATTACAGTTATTATTATTGTTATTACACAGGATATACATATACATATATATATATTATATATATTATGTTATATTATATATATTATTATATATTATTATTACATATATATTATTATTAAAGGTTCTTTTATTGTGGTTATTATTGCTATTATTACATATTGAGTTATTACACATATATTATGATATATATATGAGCTGGTTGGCTGTTATATATTGTTAGCATATTGGTTATTATTATTGGTTGGGTTATACATATATTACATACATATATTAAGGTTATAGAAAATATTGTTATATATAGTTACATATACATATTATTGTTGTTGTTACATATACATATATGCATATGTACAGTGTGATTGATATAGATATATTAGCAGCAGTATATATTGGCGTTGGCATATACATATACATATATTATTATATTGAGCAGTTGCTGCTATTATGGTTACAGCTGATATATATATATATATATATTATATATATATATATATTGCTGCGGATATATATATATGTATATATATATTATTATTATTATTATTATATTATATATATATATACATATTATATGTTATATTATATAAGAGTTGAGTTATTATTGGCTATTATTGTCATATACATACATTACTGGTTGCTATTATGATTACACATAATATACTGTATATTATATATATATTATTACAAACAGTAAAGTTCATTATTGTTGTTATTGCTGTTATTATTGTTGCTGTTATTATTACATATGGTATTATTATATTACATATATATTGTTGGTTGTTGGCTGGTTGGTTATTATATATATATATTACATATACATACATATATTATAACATAGATAAATATATAGTTATATTATATTATATATATTATTATTATTATATTATTGTTATTATTACATATACAATTATTATTACTAAGGTTGGCAGTTACTGGCAACAGCATATATACTTATTGGTTGGCTGGGCTACTGCTATTGGCTGGCTGTTGCAGCGAGCAGCTAGCATTGGTTGGCTGGCTGGCTGGCAAGGCTGGCTACTGGCTATTACTCCATATTATTAGCAATGTTGGTTACATATATTACATATATTACATATACATATTATAAAGAAGGATATATATGATATATATATGTTATTATTATTACAAGTTAATTATATATATATATTGCTATTATATACATATTACATATTAAGATGAGTTATTTCTTTTATATATATATACATATACATATATGTTATGTCCAACATAACAGGTGCTATATATATATATATATATATATATATATATATATATATATATATATATATATATATATATATATGGCCAACCACGCTTGTTCTGGGAAGATCATTTATGTAATAGCAACAAGTCTTCCATTCAATAAAGTCCTTTTAAAATCTTTCTATTAATAATAATAATAATAATATCCAAGTCTGAGTTTATTATTAGACTCAAAGACAAGAGAGGAAATTCATCTGTGTTTGATGTATTATGAAACGTTAGACCCGATTGTGAGATTATATTTGATAACCTTATAACAGTAGGTAATGGCTGGTCAAGAAAATAATGGATAAAAAAAAATGTTGAGAATTGGAAAGTCACAATGATTACCATTCTATGTTTACCTTTTTAATTTATGAACTAGACGGGGACTATTATTAGTCTTTCTAAGTCTAGGTCTTCCTTTTCACTGAATAGTTAATTTCTAATCACAATTGCTGTCACTATTACTACTACTATAATGATCATTATTACTAAAACTATTATAATTTTATTTTTAGCAATTTACTTATCTACTTTAGATCGTTTTACCTGCAATATATATATATATATATTGGAGCAAAGAAGAGTATATATATATATATATACTATGAAAGATATTTATATATGTATATATATATATATATATATATAGTGTGTGTAGGTTGACGAGTAGTATATATGTATATATGTATATATATATATAGTATATAGTATATATATATATATATATATATATATATATATATCAGGGACGTGCCCCTGGCTCCGGTAGTGGTGCGCTGCCCTACAAAAGAAGTGAATTATTTATTTATATTTTTTTTAATATTTAAGTACAAATATTCGTTGTAAAAATTTTAATTTCGCCAGGAAGTTGTTATCGAAATTTTTAAAATCTTGCTTTCCCCTTGTAAATAGCAAAATTTTTGTGCTTCTCCGCCGCTTATGGCTTCCTATATTAAACTTCGTCAAATGGACGTTCCGTGTTTTTCATTTTTAATGTATAAAATGATGTGGCTAAAAGGCATTCTAAATTTGCTTTTCTTTAATAGAGTCTGGTTCAAAGATTCTCTCTCTCTCTCTCTCTCTATATATATATATAGCAGCAAAGAAGAGTTATATATATATATATATATATATATATATATATATGGATGTTATATATATATATATATATATATATATATATATATATATATTAAAATTAAGCCTGCCTACACTGAGAGACAAGTCACGGCACGTGCCTGATATATATATATATATAAGCTAGCGTTGCGTAGTTATATATATATATATATATATATATATATATATATATATATATATATATATATATATATAGAATATATTATATATATATATATATATATGCGTTATATGACCTGGGTCTGTTTTTATCTATCCTCGTTCTCTCTGCTCTGTCCATATTCTTTATAAGCTATTAATTTCCATAAAATTACATTTATCTTCAATATATCATTTTTCCAATATCAATTTTCTACACTTTGGAAATAAGAAAAATACGAAAATGTGACGAATTCTGACGAGGCAAATTTAGCCATACATACTTTTCACAGGAGTGAAATCTTATTGCATGCACAAATTTTTCTTCGTTACGATGTTTACTACTTTATTTCGTACGTTTTTCTCGTACGATGTTTAGTACTTTATTTCGTTACGTTTTTCTCGTACGATGTTTAGTGCTTTACTTCGTACGTTTTTCTTGCAATGTTTTGTGGTGGAAAAGGTTTTTTTTTTTTTTTTAAATATTGGGTAGAAACCATTTTTGCTTTTTTTTTTTTTCTTTTTAAGAGGTAAGTAACCTTGGGTTTGTTTTTTTTTTGGAAGAAAATTTTTTTGCCTCGTATTTATTTTTTGTTTTTGTTTGATTTTTTTGTCTCTTTCATTTTTTGTTTTTATTTTATTTTTTTTTTTTGTTTTTTTTTTTTTGTTTTTTTTTTGGTAGTTTTCTCATCGTTTTCTAAGATTTTGATTTTGGTGTTTCCTTCATTTTTAATATTATTTTTCACTCTTAGTCTATTTTTTTTTATATGTTTTATTATTTTTTAATCTATTTATTTTTTTTATATCACTATTGTTGATTTTTATTTTTCATTATATATTTTCTTTATGTATTTTCAATTTTTTGTTTTATTTTTTATAAAATAAATTCTCTATAATTATTATAAAAATATATATAAAATTTCACATTTATATATATATATATATATATTATATATATATATAAAGAGTTAAAGATAGCATATATATATTATATATATAGTTATATATATATATATATATATATATATAGTATATATATATATATATATATATATATATATATATATATATATTTACTGGTTACTTTGTCTGCCTCCCTCCCTCTCTCTTCACACACACACACACACACACACACACACACACTAATAATACACATCGTTTTTATTGAAGTAATTTTTCTTCTACCTATAAGAAAATGAACGAATCTCGGAGGTAATTTTTTTTTTCTTAAAAATTTGGGAAGTAATTAAAATGAAAATTATTTGTTTTTTGTTTTTTTTTTTAAAAAAAGGAATTAATATTTTCTATTATTTATTTTGAACATTTTAAATTTTCCTGAGCCGTCCAAAAGAACGAAAGTATATAGACGTAATTTAATATTATTTTTAAAGTAATAAAATAATCTGATTATAAATATATATATATATATATATAGCAGGGTATATATATATATAAGTTATATATATATATATATATATATATATTAGCATATTATATTATTATTATTATTATTATTATTGCCATATTAAAGATAGAGGAATTGTTCAGAGAAAAGTTGAAGTTGAAGGCTGGCTGGCTACTATTATGTTATATTACATTATATATACATATATACATACATTGGTTATTATTATTATTATATTAGTTATATATATATTATTGTTATTATAAATATTACAAAACATATACATACATATACATATTAATTATATATACATATATTATTATTACTACAAGGTTGCATACATAGTTGCTATTATATATATATATATATATATATATATATATATATATATATATATATATATATATGCAACTCATATTCATTTTTTTGGGTTGGGAAGGATAATTTTCATTTATTTTAAGAATTTAAAAATATAAATTTCGTTGCATTTCCTAAAATTAAAAATGCTTTCAATACCCTAATTCTTTTTTCTCTCTTATTACTTTTTTTTTTTTAAAGAAATTTAACAGTATATTTTTACATTAGGGTCAATTTTTTTCATTTTTCTTTTTCTAAAGGAATAAATCCATCAATGTTTTTTGATAAATAACCCAAGTGTTTAAAGTTTTTTTTTTTATTCCTTGTTTTATCTTTGTATTTATATTAAAGAATTTTCTTTATATGGAAAGCATGCGTTAAGGATGGGCAATTCTTAAAACATTTTTTTCAACAAAAAAAAAAATTTTTTTTTAAAAAACCATATGCTATTGTTGGTATGTGCACTTCTCTTAATGCTTCGATATTCTTCTGAAATAAGAAGAGTTAAATACCTTCCGGCACTCCTTCCGAAGACATCTGATGCCCACCAGCAGAGAGGGTGGTAGTATACAGTTCAATTGAACTATAAATCGTATCAGTCTACAACCCACGTTTTGTTACAAATATTAAAAGACGTGATTTTAACCTTTCAATTAAGGGACACCTCAGGGTTTTGTTAACTACAAAGGAAACTTAAACAAGATTCACGGTAGCAGGCAACAGAAACATCACCAGCAACACCCACCTCTCCTCCCTTCAGAGCGAAGGCCTGACGCTACCCTTTGGTCTAACCTTGATATATGAGTATATTGTTAAGTTGGTTGTTATTATGCTATATATATTGTTACATATATACATATATATTATTAGGTTGATATATATATATATATTATTATTATTATTATTAGCATATATATATATATATATATATTATTATATATATATATTATTATACATGTTATTATTATATTTTATATATAGTTATTATTATTATTATATATATATATATATGTTATATTATTATATAAAAATATATATATATATATATATATATATATATATATATATATATACATATATATACATACATATATATCTCGCCACTCAACCTCGAACTTCCCCCAGACAGAACCGGACTATATATAAGTTGCTGGGCTATAAGAGCAGCTAGCAGTGAAGAAGCAGCAGCAAGATATATATATATATATATATATATATATATATATATATATATATTGTTATATAGTTATATTATATATATATATATATATATATATATATATATATGATCTAGAAGAGCGGATAGGATGTTCTGTTTTTAGCCGATAATACAGAAATGTATCACACAAGTGGCGAAAAAAATATTAATATATCATGTTTTCATCAGTCATGAAGTTGCGCTTCGCTGATCTTCCCAAAATAAGTATTTCAATATATATATAGCAGCAAAGATATATTACAAGGTTATGATATATATATATATATATATATATATATATATATATATATATATATATATATATATATATATATATATATATATATCTTACATATGTATATATTTATAAAAATGAGTCTGCAAAAATCTATTTAAGAGGTGCTATATATATATATATATATATATATATATATATATATATAGTTATATATGTTATTAAGAAAGAAAGAGCATATATATATATATATATATTTATATATATATTGTAGTTGATAACATTCCCTAAGGTACAGTACTCATAAGTGTGTAGTCATAGTGTCCACTTGGGAATCAAACCAGTGTTGAGATAATACTTGAAACTTCAAGATATATATATATATATATACAAGAGCATATAGCATATATGGTAGTAGTATAGCATATATATATGAGCATAGCAAGTACATATATGCGTGTTATGTTAAGGCCCTAACTCTTTTGAACCTCTCAGTCCTTGGTAGAGGTGGCGGAAGACCGTCATGGCGGGTACCCTTGGCAGTGTAAGGCGGCCCTGAAGACAGGGTGGCCAGGGGTGAGAAGAAGGTATATATATATATATGCATCTACATACTCACTGTCACACTACCCATATATATATATATATTATCTTAGTAGGAGTAAAGATCCAAAAACTGTTTCTGGATGATCCATACGTAAATACTTGCATAACACACTGTGATTATACAGACTTAAACACCCCCTGTGTCTTATTTGGCGCATCCTTCTTTTCCTTTTTCTCTCTTCTGAGATTCATTATTTTGGCTGTCAATACTTTTTGTATTTACCTCTCTGTGTACATTTATTTGAACCTTATGTTAACACCTCATATCATAGAGAGAGAGAGAGTAGAGAGAGAGAGAGAGAGAGAGAGAGAGAGAGAGAGAGAGAGAGAGAGAGAGAGAGAGAGAGTAGTAGAGAGAGAGAGAGAGAGAGAATTATATAGAAGCATATGTTATATATATATATATATATATATGCTATATATATATTAGTTAAGTTATTTATATATATATGCATATATATTTATATATATATATATATATATATATGCAAACAGGTTGTCTAAGTTCTTACTGATTACATTCTAATAGATTCTAATATAGCTCTAAGAACATTTGGAAAACGAGTCTCAGTTATAGGTACGCACCAAGCATATTGCATGCCTAACCATTTAACCTGCTAAAGACATTAAATTAATCAAAATGAATGATGAATAAAATTTTGTAA
>JABUQX010049178.1:0-5000 GCA_015478945.1 Trachelipus rathkii | reverse complement strand
TTTCAATGTATGTATAATATATAATATATAATATATATATTATGTTGAATAATGATGTATATATATATATATAATATATATAATATATATATATAATATTATATATATATTATATATAATATAATATATATATATATTATATATATATATATATAGCTTATATATGTGTTAATATATATAATATATATTATTTATACAAAACACCATATCCCGCATAGCTGCAGTGTGGTGCGTTTGAGGAGAAGTAGTCGGTCTCTAATTTTGTAGTATTTTTTTAGTTAACTGTCCAGATATTTATATATATATCTGGATTGTTTCAATTAATCGAGACTTCTCCTCCTTTCAAATATATTAAATATTTTCGTTATATTATTTTGCGTTAAAAAAAAATATATATATAATTATATATATATATAATATATATATATAATTATATATATATATTTCGCAATTAGCTATCTTTCGCGTCGTAGATTATTAATTTTGTAAGTCGTATTTCGTGTATTTTAATATTGTCCGTTTATCGTCAACTCATTTCCCCATTTAATCCTTATAGTCTCGTGTAAAGTATCGTGCGTTTTGCTCAATAAAAAAGTTAGCATTTTTTTGCGTTTTTTCTTTGCTGTAGTTTTTGCTTTTGAGTTTTTTTTCGAAATTTTTTGATTTTCCATTTTTTTTTTATGTCTCTTTTCGAAGATGAATCACTCAGACAAATCGTTGTCTGATTGCCGGCATATAGACCGAGTTCATGAAAATTTGGAGAAGAGGACAATAACACTCTCCTCCGAAAATAGTCGACCATCACGAAAAAGAGAGTTAAGTTCCCAAACTGTCCCCTATAAGAAGGACTGAGAGCTGTGATAAAAAGAAAAATCACGCTCCTTTCAAAAATCATCTCGATCTTTCTCCACTGAAAAAGCCAGCGACATAATCACATCGTTCGTCCAAAACTGAAAAGAGGAAATTAATAATTAGTATCTTTAGAAAGTTAAAAATCTTTGATGCTCTGATCGAAGAAGTCATCACACAAAGTCTTCCATTCTTCAGTATGACTCGTCTATTTGGACGAGGGAAATAATTGAAGCAGGTAAACATTTATAAATACCCAGAAATGAAAAATTAATCTGCAGCGTATGACACCGCGTTTTATTCTCATTCCTTCTTCTCCCTCGTGCGCCTCCTGCAGCTTCAGAGGCCTCTCTTGAAGACGGAATATCACGTCAAGAGATGCAGAATATAATCAAAAATATTCATGCATCAAAACAGGAAGTAAAAATTCCTTGCCAATTAAAGTGTCAGACTCAGGGGTGAGGGGACCGCATTCTTATCCGCTCATTTATTCTGTCCCTTTCAAATGTTTACTGAGCCAAAAAGATATTCTAGCGCTTGCAAAATCTGCAGTATTTAAAGTCATTTTATCAGTTAATGCGCCACAATATTGAGCGTACTTTAAAGCTAATGTCGGACCCAATTTGGAAGTCGCTTTCCGAAATATTAAAAACCTTTACTTAGACAGGAATCATATATTATTCATTCCTGTTCCATTCTAAAAATCGAATTCTGCAGCCTATTTTTAGAGAATAATCCTGAACATATTCGTATATTCCTGTCTGAAGTGAGAGCATATATTCATGAGCTCAAGGAGTTTGGACTCAATTTCTTTGAAGAGCCTTCGGCGGGCTGTAAGCTCATGAGTCATATAATCGTGGACAAACTTCCAACTGGCTTTCTTCGTGAGCTCAAATTAATCACACAGGATGAATATCCTTCCGTTAATATAATCTTGGAGCATTACGGTAAAATAATCAAGTCTATGGAGAAGGGGAGGGGAAAAAATAAATCTGCCCCTAAAAAGGGATTTGACCGTAATCGTGCTCCTTTTGAGCATAAATCGGCTAAATCGTCAGCTTTTAACGCTTCCTCTAAAGAGGATAGTTCGAAATCTTCATCGTCAGAAGATGAAACAGAACGCCCAGTCAAAAGTATGGCGAGATTTAAAATTCTTCTAAGATCATTATTTCGAAAGGTAAATTTTTGCAACGAAATATCGCATAATTTCTTCGTAAGTATATTTCTTCTCACGAAAGCAGGAAGATCGCTGTAAAAGAGCTGCGCATAGTGCTTCAGCTGCTCAAGCAGCAAGCATTTCGCTTAATAAATGTCCTGCCAAGAGTATGACTTATCACCCATGCGGCAAATGTGGCCAAAAATCCCACATAAACGGCTCTATGTTTTCGAGAATAGTCAGAACGGTCGGTGGCTTTTCGAAAATAATCGTCCGTCAACATCAGTCAGCGATGAGCAATCATGGTCAAAGCCAGCGCTCTTCTAATTCAGATCTGTTATAAATACAGGTGCAGCCTTCATCCGTGGGTCAAAAATATTCTGCCCACTCTCTCCCCTTAACATCAAGCACCCAAAGGGCAAAAAATCAAGTCCCTGTAACGCGTCGCTTCTCGATTTCGCGAGTCAATCCACGTATTTTTCATAGGAGCATTCTTAAAAAAATCGGGAGTCATAAAATAGTCTTCCACTCATCAGAGCTCCAATTCAATAACATTTTTGGAGAGCAGGAATTAAGTCCTTCCGTCTTTAAATTAGAGGATGGGCATGGTTGTGAGAATATTCTAGCCTACCTTAAATATATTCCGAATTGGATCATCGCCTTTTATGTAAAAGGCTGACGAGGCCGATAAGAAATATACACAAAATGGATTTCAAAGTGGCAGATAGTCACTATCAAAATAATAATGTTGGACAGGGTTTCAAATTCATGGGCTGACTGGCATCGAATGGCTCTTCATTTATTTAAAGCATATTTAAACCGTAAAATGCAATTCGGGCGAGTCCCGAGAGAACTTGATGGGTACGTGCCCTTCGGCTGTAACATCTTTTGTCACCTTCCCAAAATGAAAAAATATTTGGGAAGAATTCCCTTTCCGCCGAAGCTGTCAAAAATCATGACAGAATTCAGAGCTCCCCATACCTTCAAATATTCAAAGATCTGTCAGGAACGTCCCGGAACATGTAATTAATCTTGTAGTGGAACCGGTACCTTCGTACTTCGACCCACTCTTACATACCCATACTGAGTCTGATTTGGACTTGGGCCTGGAGAACCTCTATAAATTAGAGTCTCTGGGTATCAATGAGGAGCGGGACCAGGGTCCATTGACGAAATATTCATAAAAAGATTCCACGAAGGGATAGAGTTCCGAGACGGAAGGTACCACGTGGAACTTCCGTGGTTTCAAGAAATTCTTGAGCAGGTCCCATCAAATCATCACGTTGCTCTTGCAACGATGCAACGAGTCAAAAGGAAATTGACTGCTCAAGGCTTGCTTAACAAGTATGGGGAAATATTCAAGGAATACCTAAGAGAAGGTATTGTGGAGGCTGTGGAGGTGCATCCGAAAGATTATCATAAATTCATCTGGATACCCCACAGACCTATAATAAAACAGGCCCTTCAAGTGACGACAAAAATTCGTCCCGTCTTTAACTGCAGCCTGAAGATAGGTTGTAGTCCTTCACTTAATCAAGCATCATATCCAGGGGTAGATTTAATAGCTTCCCTATTTAAGTTATTACTGTCCTTCAGAACAAACAAATTCATCGTTCTGGCGGATATTTCAAGCCTTCCTCCAGATCAAATTAAAGTTAGAAGAGGACAGAATACGCTTCTCGTTTTTTCTGGGAGGCTGTATTCGCGAGTTACCATGCTGTACCGTTATCGCCTCCAGTCATCTCGCTCGTGAGGCTTGTCAGCCCTTACGATGCCTTATGCTGTTTATACAACATCATCTGCCAAAAGAAACCCTCCTTCTGATCTCTTATGACTCTTTCTCTTTCTTCAAAATTAATCTGTACGTTGATTAATTTTTTGTTATATACACTTCTTCGTTCTTGACTTAGTTAGATTCACTTCAAGATGATTTTTATCGACGTTGTAATAGATATGTTTTGAGACAACCCTTATCGTCTAACGATACGTTTTTCATCATGAGTGTGGGGTTCCGGGTGCTCTTCTCAACTTGTTGCTCACGGTAGTGAACTCAGAATTTCTGTATCCATATTCTCATAAGAAAGATTCCAAGGCTATAGGGTAAACTTGCGAATCTCATCAAGTGTGTGATGAAGAAAGAGTTTTGCGAGTGTGTATATTAATACCGTTTCAAGATAGTCCTGAGTCTAGTTGACTTTTCATTAGATAATTTGTCTGTGTCGTCTACCAAGAGACAGCTGCTCTGTCGTGCAGAGATTTCAAAGTTTTCATCTCCCTATGCCATTGTAGCCTCCCGTTTTCACCGTTTCGTTGCTTTGGATTGTTATGAGTTTCGTGCGTCACTTATGAAAGAATTAATAACTTTTGGGTAGTCGATATTGGGACATGATTGGTGGAGCTTTTTCTAATGTATCTTAGCATTGGTGGGTTTTTATACGTTTGACGATTTGATAAGCGCCTTGTAATTACGCAGTTGATTAATTCTATAGAGTAAATTCATGGGAGAAGTTGGAGCGAGTGACTTATATTAAGGACCTTAACTCTTCATATCTGTTTGCAATGGTGTTTATTGACTCTTTTAAGAGCATCTATCTAGTTTGATCAAGTGGACTTCCTTATTTATGAAAAGTATATTCATATATTTCTGCGATATTGCAAATTAGCTTACTGTTGCTTATTGAATTTTGATTAGCTTCTCGTAGTGATGTTCTCGAGCGCGGCAGAGTGGGCCCTTCCAATTATCTTCTTAGTCTGTCCAAAAGGACATGTGCTTGAAAAATCCTGCTCCCTCTGTAACAAGGTTTTTCAACCAAACGGCATCCTTGTTCTGTGTTCATGTTACTTGTCTGGTTTTTTTAGCATTAAAGTGCTTACCACAAATGTTAAGTGGACTGTCGGGTGTCAGTTCAAGGAATTGAACATATTCTCCGACTCACAGATAACTCTTCATTGGATCCAAAATAGGATCTCGAAAGTTAAGCAAATATTCGTGAGA
>JABUQX010049177.1:15000-22399 GCA_015478945.1 Trachelipus rathkii | reverse complement strand
TGGAGCCGGCAGCCGGGCGGGAGCCGGAGCCGTGCGAGAAACCGCAAGGTGGGTGGAGCCGGAGCCGGCAGCCGGAGGCGAATTTCTTTGAGGGGAACAGGCAAGCCGAGCCGGAGGCCGGAGGCGAAATTTTGGGGAATCTGGAGCCGGAGCCGGAGTCGGAGGCGAAATTTTAGGGGACCTGGAGCCGGGAGCCGGAGTCGGAGCCGCAAAAAAAAGAAGGCTGCTCCGGCTCCGGCAGATACAAAATTAAGTAATTATTAATTTGCTATTACTACAGGTGTTAATATACTATATAATTATAATATATACCTATATAATAGTACTATATATATATAATATATATATATATATAATATATATTACCTATATAATATAATATATATATATATAGTATATATCATATATATATTATTATATATATATATATATATATATCCATAATTGAGGGAGATCACCTCCAATTCTTATATTCCAATATTTCAATTATATATATAATATATATATATATATAGCTATATATATATATATATATATATATACTATTATATAATATATACTATATATAATATATATACTTATAGAATAATATATATATATATATATATATATTAGTATATATATATATTATATATATATATATATATAATATATATATATATATATATCCTCTCTTTTTGCCAAGAATTTGCTTATGTATATTTATTGTTCAATAATAAAAAGGTTCGGTACTTCTATAGATAACTTTAATTAATTAAGTTTAATATCGTTAGAAAAATATTGTGTCAACTAAACCAAAATCGAAAACACCTCATGTAATATATTACTCACTCTGAAGATAAAAATACTTTCATTGTCAATATGAAATAGTTAACACAGTTGATGGGAAACAGTCAGTTCGATCATCGATCATGCACAAAAGAGTCTACCTAACTACCAGTTACTAATGGGGTCACAATACATCTATTGGATCCTTTAATATTAATGAGACATTTAAAAACGCAACATCAGACATTGCTTGCAATTATTCAAAGGTGAAGCTAAAGGTAATCAGGAGAAAACTTTAATTTCAAAAACTCAGCATTAAAGTGGAAACTTGTTTCAGTTGCCTAAACTTGTTCTGTTCTATTGTAAGTTGGCAAATTCAAAAATACACTTGATTTTAATGGTTGTTAAAAGATAGTGACCCATTAGTTTTCTTTGCATGACCAGGATTTAACAAGCACTGTGTGGAGACATGGCTTAAAAACTGGAATCCCTTTAGACTGGAAAAAATATTTGTAAAATAGTTCCTAAAAAGAAAAAATAAAACAAAAAAATTAAGCTTAAAAATTGCATAAAGGGACGCATTAGTGCATTAAAATGGATGTACACATGGGCCAAAAGCTAAAATTATTTGTCATAATTTTATATATGTGGACGATGATAAAAACAATATTTCTAAATCGTTAGCAGTAAAAGAAAAAAAATACTCACCCTCTCTACGAATAGCTCCCTGAATTCGAGCCCGACGTCTGCAAAAATTCGAAATAACAAGAGACAAGTAATTAGCTTAGTTACGGGTAACGCATCAAAACATGACAGTTATTAAATAGGACAAGACGAGTAAATAGTTGTTTTCAGAAAAACTTGATTTAAAACTTGAACAAAGGACTAATGTTCCGATAACGTTAACATTGCACACATGAGGTGTGGAGTTCTCAACTTTGCAGGTTAGCAGTGCGTGATGGTCTCCACAATACTCAGAGCAAAATCCTATAAGCAGGGCGAGACAAATAGCAAAAGCATCACGACGTACCCCAAATTAATGGAAGTTCTAAGAATCAAGTTGCAAAAGTGGCAATCTTAGGTCAAGAGACAAGAAGGAAAGTACATGTATTATGCTCTAAAGACTTCTGCAACTAAAAGAGAATTATAGTAGTAGTATCGATGGCTGCCGGTACTTTCTGAACGTTTCTCTCTCCGCTGTCTAGTGGAACAAATCGAAACACCTCGGAAGAATTATTAAAAACACACCCATACTTACAACAAAAAATATTCAATCAGAAGACTTGACTGCAGAAATTTTCTATCAGAGAACGGATTTTAGCAAATAACAAATAAATTCCATGAAAAGAAGGAAAATCGTCAATGAAAAATAAAATATTTTTTTGTCGACAATCTTTGTTCAGAATCTTTCCAGAACTGAAGATCTGATACTTAAAAGCTAGGAGGGTTCTTTGTGAACTAGGACTTAAAAAGATGAATAACGCTATTGAACAGAAATCTGGGCGAGTCAGATAGTTCAACAGTTTCAGGAATCCTCGCTTGTGGAATTTTGTCAGATGAAGATGAAAAAGTCAAATTTGCCAGATAATGGAAAAATTGGGAGCATGCAGAAAAGCGATTGAAAAAAACTAAAAAGACAATCTACTAGTAAAAAACATTCTCAACATAAATATCTTCTAGAAAATAAAAGGTAAAAATTCCATAAGTCATTAGATGGAATAATGAAAATCGGACCGGAAATCAAAGTTATCAGTTAAAGAGGCAATCAATTGCTATCCTAAAATTGCAAGATGCCGCTTGCTACAAATTACAGCTTTGCCTCCTATTCAAGTGAATTGTTGAGAGCTTATTTTCTGCTTTAAAAATAATAAAAATCGGATCTAAGGACTTCGTTAAAGGAGGATTTTATTTATGGCTTTTATTTTTAAGAACAATTGTTTTGAATAAAGTATATTACATATTGGTCGGGCTGTTCAAAAGGAGAAATTATTTTAAAGTTAGGAAGAAAGTGAATATATATATATATATATATATACCTATATATATATATATATATATTATAAACTAATATAATATATATATATATATATATATATATATATATATATATATATATAAAATATTATTTATACTAAAATATATATAATATATATATATATATATATATTGTATATTATATATTACTATATATAATATATATATATATATAATATATATATCATATATATATATATATATTATATATATATATATATATATATATATTCATATATAAAATCTGTTTTGAAAAAAATTTCTATATATGTTCAGGCTCATAGTTCAACGAGGAATTATTTTAAACTTTAAGATGAATCTAAAATATGATTTTTTTCTTTTTAGGAAAAAAAATAATAAAATTATATTACGTAACTGTACAGGCAGTTCATCGTTAAAATCGGAATTATATTAAATGATTCCTTTTTCTGTATTCCTTAAAATTCTTTTTTTCTATTAAAATATTTTCTAAGTTTTAAATTCTAAGCTAATAAAGATGTCATTAACAAACATTTAATTTCATCATACACTCAAAATTTTGTATCAGAATTAAGGATTTCATGACTGTAAATGGAGAAAGAATTATAACTAGGGGTCGGAGCCGGAGCCGGAGTCGGAGCCAAAATTTTAGGGGGACCTGGAGCCGGAGACGGTAGTCGGAAGTCGGGAATTTTAAATGCTGGAGACGAGCCGGAGTCGGAGCCGGGTAATTTTTAAATGCTGGATCCAGAGCTGGTGCGGAGTGAGTAATTTTAAAAATGATGGAGCCGGTGCCGGAGGAGGAGCCAGGAAAAAAATTTTGCAAGCTCCGGCAGCTCCTGTTTTTCAATTTAAATTTCTTTAATTACTTTTTTAAATTTTATTTGCTTAAAAACATTTTGTTTTACTAAAAAATTATTCTTTTTTATGTTTATAACGTAAAAACTAGCATTTTTACGCACCCTAAAGCAGTAAATCAGTTAATCAAACTGCCTTCCAGTCAACCCTCATGCCCTCTAGATCTATTTGATCTATTGAAGCTATTGCATTCAAGTATCTATTTCTTATTAAACAATTCATGTTATGTGTTTACATTACCCTAAAGGCCCAGTAAATCAGTAAATCAGTTAATCAAAACAGCCCTACCTACCCTTCCATGATCTATTCATCTATTTGATCTTATTGATCTATTGATTCAAGTCATATTTTGAGAATCTATAACACAAAAACTTTTATTATTTTTGTTTTGTTTTTCTTTAAACATTTGTTTTTACTAAAAAAAATTTATTCTTCTTTATGTTGTATAAACCTAAAAAAATTTCATCCTTTACAATTCGTAAAGCCAGTACATTCGGTGTAAATCAGTTAATCAAACTGCCCTTCCTACCCTTCCATGATTATTGATCTATGAATTTCTATTGATTCTATTGACTATTGAATTCAAATCATATTTTTTGTATAACATAACACAAAACTTTATTTATTTTGTGTTTTGTTTTCTTTAAACAGTAGTTTGTTTTTACTAAAAAAATTTATTCTTTTTATATTTATAACTTAAAAAAAATTTGCATTTTTACATACTCTACAATCAGTAAATCAGTAAATCAGTAAATTCAGTAAATCAGTAAATCAGTTTAAAATCAGTAAACAGTAAATCAGTTAAAAGCAGTAAATCAGTAAATCCAGCCACCCAACCTACCACCCACCCCACCCTTCTACCCATCCATGATCTATTGATCTATTGATCTATTGATTCAAGTCATATTTTGTATAACATAACACAAAAACTTTTATTTATTTTGTTTTTTTTTTCTTTAAACATTTTGTTTTACTAAAAAATTTATTCTGTTTATTGTTACAACTTAAAAATTTGCATTTTCACATACCCTAAAGCAGTAAATCCAGTTAAATCCAGTTAATCAAACCACCCCACTTCTATCCTCCTACCCATCCATGATCTATTGATCTTATTCGATCTATTGATTCATGTCATATTTTGTATAACATAACATAAAAATAATTTCTTTGCTTGTATCTGAGGTGTTGAAATGTCACGTTCTGTTGTTGCCATTTGTTGCAGTTGTTAATTGTTGTTGTTGAAATGTTGCGTTTGTTGTTGTTTTGTTGTTTGTTGGTGGTGTTGGTGTTGTTGTTCGTTGTTTGTTGTTGTTGTTGTTGGTGTTGTTGTTGCTGTGTTGTTGTTGTTGTTTGTTGTTGTTGTTGTTTGTCTAAAATATTTCAAACGTTCAAGTTAAATGAAAATATACACACTTTTTCAAACATATCTCTAAAATTATTAATGTTAATTTTACATTAACATTGTAATATGGAAAACTAAACAAAAATATATCTCATCCTAGCCTAACTGACATCCAGCATTCATTAACAAGGTAAAAACTAAATTAGAAGTAATTGCACCAGCAGAAGGTGCAGCATAGCAATCTCAATCTTACTATACACAACCTCACAAAATATTATTTATTATATATTATTATTATTAATTTAGTATTTTATTATTATTATATGTATTATTCATTATTATTATTATTATTATTATTATTATTATTATTATTATTATTCCACAGTAGCGTCTCACAACACCAATAAACGCATGCGATCACTTTGGTCCACAACTAGAACCATTGGTAGGTAAATTGCTCTCTTACCCGACCCTAAATACATTTACGTAGTCTTGTACGCTCAAGGTGTAAAACCAATCAGAGAACTGCTATTTTTCTGCTATGCCATCACAGACAGCCAATGAAATTCCGAGGGATGACTCATTAATCTTAATATCTTTTGACATATGAGAAGGGTAACGAGATTTATTACTTTTTCCCAATATCTTTTGACACATGAAAAGATGAGAAGGTGACGAGATTTATTACTTTGTTACCCTTTTGTTTTTTTGTCCTTACTTAACATCTGCTTTTATCTTAAACCAGTAGTTTTATTATTATTATTATTATTATTATTATATTTATATTATTATTTAATTCATATTATTATTTATTATTATTATCAGTATTACTTATTATTATTATTGTATTATATATATATCAAACTATATATGTATGATGAACATAACAAATCTAACATACCACACACACACACACACACACACACACACACACACCAACACACACACCACACACACACCACACACACACACACACACACAAATAATATTATAGACACTTTACTTAATACATTAGCCATGCAATCATCGTATTAACTTACTGATCACATGACTGCTATTTCTATGATGTAAAGCAGATGTGTAACATTTTCTAAACGTCGTTGGAAAGCATTTACATTTTTCACATGTTAATATAAACATTTCGTTTTGTTATGTATTTTCTTTTACGTTTCTTTATCTTATTGTTTATATTTTGTTAAAAGTTAGTTATTTATTTATTTTATTTTTAGTTTTATTTATTTTATTTTTATTTATTTGAAAAATCTAATCTATATATTTTTTTTTAAAAAACTTTTATTTATTTTTTGCTGTATTCTGTTTTAAAACAGAAGAGGAACTAAAAAAAATTTCATTTTATATTGAGAAATAAGTTTTAAGCATTTCTGGACAGATAATTGACAGCAGAAACTTAGAAAGTAATTAATCAAACCACCCACCCCACCCCTCCTACCCATCCATGATCTAACGACCCTCCCAATCTATGATCTATTGATTCAAGTCATATTCGAGTATCATTTTGGATAAAACATAACATAAAAATAAAGTTCTTTATACACTGATCAACCGAATATATGCGTAACGTAGCAAAGAAGTTTTTCCCACTTAAGTTAAAAGCCCTAACATAACATTCACCGTGAACTAAGAATATAATGTACAAACAACAAACCTAGCATACCGAGGCAGGAATCATACGGATAAGATCAAAGAAATAACACACTTCATATCTAACAGTAAAGTAACAAACATAGCATACAAAAAACGTAAACCTATTCACAGTTTTTCACCAAATGTCAAAACCTTTCAATGTTAATGTTTACGCTAACATCCTAATAATTTAACAAAAATTTATCACAACCTTGTCTAATATCATACAGACCTACGAATTTATGCTGCTAACGTAACAAATTTTACATTAATAAAGCTAACATAACATAACCTGAACTTGGAATATAATGTTACAACGACAAACCTAAACATACCTCACGATGAATAATCTTGCTAACTCATTCCACAAAGTTCGATACTTATCAAAGGTAAGTAGCTAACAACACATGACAAAACTCAATGTATCCAACTTTCTTCCAACATACCCAGCAAACAGCTAAAGCAGTATCTATCTAACAAAATCCCTGTAACAAAATGACCAATCTATCAAAGATAGATACAAACATCTTGAACTATGAATTGACACTACCTTCATCAAAATGCAAATCATATCAAACTATAACATTAATTGTTGAACAATGAATACAACGTAGACATTAGACAAAATTCTTCGGATAACCTAACATTTACTCAGCAAAAACTTAACCTATACCCCACGATTCAAAACAACATAGCCAGGTAACACAGTTAATATCTCACGAAACTCTAGCATTTCTCTATCAAATCAGTTATAATTTCACATTTGTCATCTTA
>JABUQX010049177.1:0-10000 GCA_015478945.1 Trachelipus rathkii | reverse complement strand
ATGTATAAGTAAAGTGTCTATAATTATTGTTGTGTGGTGTGTATGCTGTGTGTGTGTGTGTGTATTGTGTGTGTGTGGATGTGTGTGTGTGTGGTGTGTGTGTGTGTTGTGTAAATTATATATTTTTTGTGTTACCTAGGCATCAATATTTATATAATAATAATAATGAATAATTAATAATAATAATAATAATAAATTAATAATAATAATAATAATAATAATAAGTAATAATTAATATAATACAAATAATAATAATAAATTAATAATAATAATAATAATAATAATAATAATAACCCTATAGACGAACAGTAACTTCTGGTAATCTACCATTAAACCAATTTAGTACAAATAAAACTACTGGTTTAGAGAGAAACAGGATCGAACAACTGACCTTAACTGAGCATCCTCGTATTAATTCTCGTAACCCTTACGTGTCAAATGAAATTGGGAACAAGGTAATAAATCTCGTACCCTCTCATTATTGTCAAAAGATATTAAGATTAATGAGTCATTCCTTGAATTTCATTGGCTGTCTGTGATGGCATAGCAAATACAGTTCTCTGATTTGGGTTACCCTAGAGGTAACAAGACTACGTAATGTTTAGGTGTCTGGTAGAGAGCAATTACCTACCAATGTTTCTAGTTGTGGACCTGTAGGCAAAGTGATCGCGCACGCGTTATTGGTGTTGTGAGATCTATGTGGAAAAATAATAATAATACATAATTAATTAACCATAAGAAAAATTATTATGATTTTCACAATTATAATAATAATAATCAATAATAATAATTCATTAATAATAATATAATTATAATAATATTAAATAATAATTAATAATTAAAAATAATAGATAATAATAATATTTTGTAGCTTGTGTATTAGTAAAGATTGACGATTTGCTATGCTGACTTCTTCTTGGTCAGGTTGAAACTGCTAATTTAGTTACCTTTGTTTAATGAATGCTGTATGTCAGTTAGGCTAGAATGAGATATATTTTTGTTTTAGTTTTCAATTATTTACAAGTTAATGTAAAATTAACATTAATATTTTAGAGATATTTTTGAAAAAGTGTTGTATATTTTCAATTAACTTGAACGTTTGATATATATTAACAACAACAACAACCAACAACAACCAACAACAACAACAAACAACAACAACCACCAACAACAACAACATCAAAACGTAATATATTAACGACAACAACATCAACCACAACAACCACATGCAATTACAAACATGCCATTTCAACAACACCAGCTACAGCAAAAGAAATTATTTTATGTTATGTTATGCAAAATATATCAATTGAACAATAGATCAATAGATCAACAGATCAATAGATCATGGATGGGAAGGAGGATAGAGTGGGTGGTTTGATTAACTGATTTACTGCTTTAGGGTATGTAAAAATGCAAAAATTTTAAGTTGTAAACATAAAAAGAATAATTTTTTTAGTAAAAACAAAATGTTTAAAGAAAACCAAAACAAAATAAATAAAAGTTTTGTGTTATGTTATACAAAATATTGACTTGAATCAATAGATCAATAGGGACCAATAGATCAATAGATCAATAGATCAATAGTTCAGGGATAGATAGGAGGTGGCTGGAGGGCAGTTTGATTAATGATTTACTGATTTACCTGCTTTCTACTTGACTTTTATTGATTTACTGATTTACTGATTACTGATTTACTGATTTACTGCTTTAGAGTATGTAAAAATGCAATTTTTTTAAGTTATAAACATAAAAAGAATAAATTTTTTTAGTAAAAACAAAATGTTTAAAGAAAACAAAACAAAATAAATAAAAGTTTTTGTGTTATGTTATACAAAATATGATTTGAATCAATAGATCAATAGATCAATAGATCAATAGATCAATAGATCATGGAAGGGATTGGAGGGGTTGATTTACTGATTTACTGATTTACTGCTTTAGAGTATGTAAAAATGAAATTTTTTTTAAGTTATAAACATAAAAAGAATAAATTTTTTAGTAAAAACAAAATGTTTAAAGAAAACAAAACAAAATAAATAAAAGTTTTTGTGTTATGTTATACAAAATTATGACTTTGAATCAATAGTATCAATAGCATCAATAGATCAAGAAGATCAATTAGATCATGAAGTGGTAAGGAGGGCAGTTTGACCTTAACTGATTTTACTGATTTACTGCTTAGGGTATGATGTAAAACATAATAATTTTAATAAAAAAATATGACTTGAATCAATAGATCAATAAGATCAATAGATCAATAGATCAATAGATCATAGATGGGCAGGAGGGTGACTGGAAGGCAGTTGATTAACTGATTTACTGCTTTAGGGTGCGTAAAAATGCTAATTTTTACGTTTTAAACATAAAAAGAATAATTTTTTAGTAAAAACAAAATGTTTATTAAGCAAATAAAATTAAAAAGTAATTTAAAAATTTAAATGAAAACAAAAATTAAAAAAACATAAAGAATAAATGTAAAATGAAACTTATAAAATAAAATAGCAAACAATATATTTTAGTTGATGATTATAAAAAGAAAACGAGATTTTGAAAATAGAAATGTCAGTGCTGTGGCTAAACGGAATGTTTACAAAATCAGGACCGCACCGGCTCCAGCACCGGTGCCTGTACCAACTCTGTCTTCTTCTCTGTCTCCTTTCTCCATCCTCCTCCTTCCTCCTTCCTCCTTCCTCCTTTTTCTCTTATGCAACTCCGTGCATTCTTCTTCTTCTACTTCAGTTTTGGGGGACCCTCCTCCGGGGGTTCCAAACCACCATTTCTTCCTCCTTTCTCGTTCCTCCTTCCTTCTTCTGTCCTCCTTCCTCCTTTCTTTCTCTTATGCCACTTCCGTGCATTCTACTTCTATTTATTTCAGTGGGCGGAACCCCCTCCGGGGATTCCCAAAGCTCCAGCTCCGATTCCAAATCCTTTTTCTACTTCTTCTATACATTATGCAAAATTTCATCCTTCTAAGAAATTCTTTCTGGCAAGGAACCAGCACCCCTTTCTCCGAAGGGTGCAACTCACCCGGAACCTCGCTTCCATGCAAACAGTGGCGGTACAAACAAACAACCGAAAATAGAGATACAATCGCGCAAACTATTTGTTATTTATTTATTTTAATTTTATTTTTTTTTTTTTTTATTTTTAATTTTAATTTTAATTTTTTTTTTTAATTTTAATTTTTTTTCAGTTTCCAGTTTCCAGGAAGTCACTTTCCAGTTTCCAGGTTCCTGGAATCCTTCCAGGATTTCCAGGATTCCAGTCCCCTTCAATATAGCCGCTCCACATACAGCAAGTATATCGAACGAATGTTATTAATAATTTTCATTCGATTATATTTCAATGTTAAAAAAAGCCAACCGAGAGCAGCGTAGAGAGACGATTTAAACGTCGATATAGGGTAGAAAACATCGATAAATCGATTGAAACCATCAAAAATGATCTATCGATTATTTAAAACCTTCTAGGAACCAAAAACCCCCTTTGGGGGGCTCCGCCCCCTTTTGGGGGTTTCAGGCTCAAAACCTCTGAAGTTGGTCTTCCAGACCTTAAATTCGGTCTCACTGACCTTGAAAACCCTAACCTTGACACGTCAAGCTTGAAAAACCGGATGTTGCAAAATGTTGCTTTGCAACATGTGCAACTTCCGGTTGCAACTTCCGGATTTCAGTTTGGCTGTCAGTTGTCCACCCTATACTACTGAGGGGAAGACGTAAGTTTTAAATTGTGTGCTATAAACACAATTTTCTTTGCAGTCAAGTTTTTTAGACGATATCTGGATTTGGGGTGTATATTCCCATATTTGCTAATTGACCGCTCACAGCTGGTAGTGGTTGCAGGCAACGCAGAAATACGAACACCAACTTTTGACTTAACTGAGCGTATAACAATTTCCACCAGGTTATATAGGTGTATAGTGAAAATGTTGGTGACGAAAACCCACAGAGATTGTTTACTAATGAATCCTACCTTACCTCGGTAATTTGCTATGTCAACTAATACACACCCCTCATCTACTTCGGGTATTTTTTTTAGCAATATCGAAAATAAGTTCTACTGCATTTGTCTGAAAGAGAATAATAGTATTAAATATTAAATGGTTATGTTTATACTGCTATGTATAATATATTGAAACTAGATTATTAATTGGAAAATAAATGAAGTGAGTGAACTGAGAGTCTGAGACAAACAAAAATTGAGCAACCTCTTATTCAAGTTTATATAACACTAAATAGCTCAGCGAGACAATTGTTTTTAATTAAATGTCACACAGTTAGTTCACACATACTTTATATTGATGCCTTACTTGTTTATCTGGATTCAAGTTCCTTCCCACCTTTGAAGGATCAAGAAGATTAGCTGCTTCATGGATTGACGTTATGCAGAAATTTTTCCGCTTCTGTAGAACTTCCAACACCTTTTGTTCTTCCACATCAGAAAATGGAGAAGAACACAGATTGTTTTCAACGTGTTTTTCAAGTTCATCAAATATATTGAGGACCTCAGAAATCATGGGTTTGTCACTTTCAATTTTTGTTATAGCCAGTGAAATAGGACTCAGCAATTGTAAATACCCACTAATTCGGTCCCAGAAAATTTCAGAGAGAAGGGTTTTTTTCACTTCAGAATGATCTTTTTTGAAAATATTCTCTAATCCTTCATCAATCGCCAATGCTTGAAGAGAATGTTTATTTGAAGCAATACTTTCTAGGCATGATACTACTGAGCCCCACCTTAAAATGTTCAAATTTTGAATAAAAATGAGTAAAGGATATTTGATTTCGAAATGCTAACAGTAGTAATACACTGTATACACAGTCCACTAATATATTTTAAAGCTTACCTAGATTTTATAGGAAGTTTCAGTGGCTGCACATAAGCACATTGTGTTGTGTCGGCACATAAGCACATTGTGTTGTGTCTGCAATCTTTGAGGGCTGCATTTAATCTGCGGCTGTTATTCGCTGCCTTGACAATTGAAACTGCCATTGCCATGAAAGTCTGGAGAGACTTGATAGCAGTAAGATCTGTGAAGAGTAAATTTAGCTTCACATGGGCAGTGCAGCCATAATGTAAATAAGTTAGGCAGTTGAATATTCTTCCCAATTCAGCAAAGCCACAGGCTGCTTTCCACATGGCTGCATTGTCTCATAACAATACCAAATACATTGGCTGGCCCAATTTCATCTATAACAGACTTAATTTGATTTGCAACATATTCAGCTCTCTTCCTGAAGGGCATTGTCCAATATTGGGCTCGGGCTGAGCCCCATTTTCAGCACCACCTAAAAATTCGGAATTTTCAGCCAATTTTGACCTTATAAACACCAAACTGTAGCTTTTTTTTTACCCTCTAAAACGTTGTTTTTTAGGTGTTTTTTTCTGTGACAGTAGTTATTCTTTCAGAATTTAAAATTTTTCAAAAATCCATCGGTTTTTGGCATTTGTATCAACTTCCATATTTTTTTCCGAAATGACTTCAAACTTGAAAATATGCAATAGATAAGTCCATTACACTACAATAGTGTAGAAGTACTTTTTCGATTTTTTGAGTTTTGTGCTCAGCGTTGTCCAATTTCCAAACCCACTTTTTTTTTTATTTTGAAATCCGTTAATTAACTCGTTAATTTTTTCGTAAACTTTTAACGCTTTCGTTAATTTCGAAAAGGAGTAACGGACTATTAACGAGTTACATTTGTGAATTAACGTTAACGAGTTAAAATTTTCCCTTACATCCGTTAACCGTTTACCTTTAATTTACGAGTTTTTATAAAATATTTTCTTATCGGATTTTAAATTGTATTAGATACGATTTCGATAACAGATAAACTTTTATTTCGCAAAATTTTCCTAACGCTCCTCTGCAAAGGCTCAAAATGTGTTTATTCTACACGGTTATTATCCGTTTAGCCAATGATTAACATGTTTTTCTTATGGTGTATTCACATTTCTTATTGGTTCGCTGGAAAAAAAGATACTGACTGTTGCCCTTCAATGAGTCATTAACTTCTTTCGTTCGTTTACTTGAACTTTTTTCCTTTTGTGACTAGTGAAAAATTAAGAAGTAGGCCTAAATAAGCGTTGTAATTTATATATAAAAAAATGCATATTTGGAATTAAAAACTGTAAATTGGTATAATCCTGTTATTTTTAACAATAATATACTATAAAATATTAATTGAGGTATTACGCCTTGAAGATTCTTTTGGCGCGGCAAAAGTATCTGCTAGGTCAAAAGCCTAGGGATAATATATATACTACTATATATTTATATATATATCATATATATTATATATATATATATATATATATATATATATATATATATATATATATATATATATATATATTATATTATATATATATATATATTATATATATAATATATATATATATATATTATATATATATATATATATATATATATATTATATATATATATATATATTATATATATATATATATATATATTATATAATATATATTATAATAATATATATATATATATATATTATATATATATATAAATAATATATAATAATTTTTTTCATTAAAAATAATTTGAATATCTGCAATCATATAAAAGAAAACTTAACAAGTTATTATTACTATCCTACATTTTTGAAGCGGTTAACGTTAACAATTAACCGTTAACTTCCACTACATTCTTTACCGATAAACGCTATAATGATTAACGCCGTTAATTTTTTTTGTAAACGATTAAGGATTAACGGCGTTAACATTTCTCATTTAACAGTGCCCACATTTATATAATATATATATTAAGTATAGTATATATATATATATATATATGTATTATATATATATATATATACTATATATATATATATATATATATATATATATAATATTATATATATATAAAGAATTATATATAATATATATATATACATATATTATAATATACTATATTATATATATATATATAATATATATTGAATGGTTAAAAGAGTCTTAATAAAAGTTTGTGTAAGTTCATAATTCATAAGCAATGCATACCCTGTAACAACTGTCCTTTGTACAAAACAGGTGAATGGGGTTAGACACCCACAAAATAATTATTGATTCATTTCCTGTAATATGAAGTATATTAATTTTTGTTATTACGGTAGAATATGATATGGTAACTAATGTAATACCGAATACAATGCAGAGAATAGTTAAAAATTAGACTCATTTGAATGCAATTATATATAAATTTTTTTATTAAAAATAGGTTTTCCATTTCCATGAATACCTTATTTTGCGCCAACCATAACGCATGACAGCAACAGATTCTGCTCCTGACACTAATTCTGCAACGTCTGCTGATATTTTTTCATATTCTCTATCAAGGAGCACTGTTGACATCTGTTTGCGGTTTGGTATTTTGAAGGCTGGTCTTAGAAAAGAAATAAACTCTTTCCAATATGGGTCCTCAACGAAACGCAGAGAGGCTCCACTTGTATAAACTGCTCTAGCAAGTAGCTCAGCGCCTCGATCCTGACAGGGAGATGGAATATATGGTTAAAATAAATGCCAAAAAATTATAGATGCATCGCTTAATATAGCCATAGGCCTTAGGCGGTTATGCCTGCCTATATAATGAATTAAAGTAGAGTTTGATTATTACAGTCAGGTGGGTGGGAATTTCTAAATATAAAGACTAAAGATAGGAAATGAAACTCAACTCACCTGTTCAGGCTCTGTTATTCGGTCTAAAAAACCTTTCATAATTTGTTTTGGCACAAGCGAAGTAGTCGATCGATGAGATTCAAATGGTTGCGAACTGGAAGGTCTTGAAGACGTATCACTCGTATGTCTGCTACAACTTGGACTTACAGATTTGGAGGTTTTAGGTGTGCGTTTTGGGGATTGAATTTCACTATGCAGTTCAAACTTCTTTTTTACTTCACTTGGACAATGTAGGCAGGACTTTGTGTTTTTCCATTCTTGTCCCAGATTTGGCAAAAGTTTTTTTGCAAAAGTTACAACTAACTTTTGTCATTTTACCCGTTGAAGATTTAACCTCCTTAAAAAGAGAGGTTACGGGTGTTTTTTTGCGGCCAGATCCTAGTGGCATTTTTAGTTTTATAACTTATTTTTTTATAGTTTTAGCTTTTAACTACAGTCTACAGTAATTTAGAAAAACCTTCGATACTTCAGACTAAGGAAAAAATCAAAATAAAAAAAGAATAGTACAGTATAAAATTAAAATACATAAAAAATAATAAAATTTGGGGTGCTATTTCGGATAAGGTACTGCAGCATTGTTATTAAAAAATTTGGTTTGATGAAATATCTGTATTCATAACTTCAAACAAATCACAAACCGGAAACTTTTATTTTAACCTGGGAAAGTGTGCATATATATATATATATATATATATATATATATATATATATATATATATATATAAACTATATATATATATATATATATATATATAGTATATATAAATATATATATAATACATATATATATATATATATATATATACTGTATATAGTATATATGAATATATATGTTATATAGATTTACAATATATATATATATATAATATATATAATAATATTATATATATATAATATATATAATATTATATAATATTATATATATATATATAATTATATATATATATATATATATATATACATATATAATATATATATATATTCATCAACTAAAAACTTGATCACACTAATATTCTGCTTTCACCAGTATTTTTCCCAAAATCCTAGAAAATGTTCACACTCCCGCATCAAATCATCTAAACGTAGGTTCCTCTCTCCCCTCTTGATCACGCTATAGTATATAGATCCTAATGAATCCCACATTCATCGCAGTGTGCTTAACTCAAAATCATAAGGCATCTTATTATATTAAAATAAATATATTAATATGTTATTATATAAGATTTTTATTAAAGCACTATACGCTTCAAAAAATCAGTAAAAACAAGAACACGCGTTTTAGTAAATTTTTTGCACTAAAGTTAGCTTATTAAACGCCAGATCTATTGCAAAATGCCACACATTTGTGCGCCTACTGCCTCTGTCCAAATCGCATTTTAAAACGTCCTTGAGTCTTGATTTTGAGCTAATGCAGCAATATTGGAGGGGCAAACACGTAGCCTGAGTCTACATGTTTAAAACATGTTGCAATTTATATATAATATATATATATATATATATATATATAATATAATATTATATACTATATATTATATATATAAATTATATATTATTATATATATTATATATATTATTATATATTATATTAATAATATATATATATAATTAATATAATTATAATAATTATATATTTATATATATATAATATAATATAATAATATATATATATATATTATATATATATATATATATATATATATATTATATATATATATATATATATATATATATATATATATATTTATATATATATATATATATATATTATATATATCTATATATTATATATATATATATATATATTCGAGAATGGATATTTGACGCAGTAGGACATAAGAAGAATTTCTTCGCGCAGTTCAAGGGCGACAGGGCTAGCAACCCGCGCCCTTTACTCTGTTTTTTTTGCTTGAAAAACTCTTGGACCAGCATCGGAAACTTTTGCGCCCTAGAAACATGATCTTATGGAGGCTCTGGGAGAACGATTTTGGAGGCCAAATGGAAAGAAAGATGCTAGTTCCATTGAAAGGGTGAACAACCCTACCGAAGCATATTAACTCAAGACTAGCAATAGAAAACCATTGGGCTGAAGAAAGAGTTTCCTAGATTGCACCAGAAATCAAGATTTCCGAGGCCATAAGGAAGAAGATGCTGGCCCAACTGACAGGCCGAAAGTCCTACCAGAGAGATGGTGTAGAATGTAGAATGTAGAATGTAGTAGATATAATAATATATATATATATATATATATATATATATATATATATAGTATATATATATATATATATATATAAAAAAAAAA
>JABUQX010049176.1:17500-37332 GCA_015478945.1 Trachelipus rathkii | reverse complement strand
ACGATGTTAAAAAAAAAATTTTATGCCCGATTTTTGCGCGATGACGAGACGAATTAATCGTCCCTCACTAAAACTTAATATAAAATATAATAATTAATTAATAATACTTATATATATATATTATATAAATTTAGTATATAATTAATATAATATAAATATATATATATATATTATATATATTTATATATTATATTATATATATATATATCTATATATATATATATATATATATATATATATATAACAGGGAAGAGCTGGGAGATGACCTTTTTGAAGAATTTGTGGCAGCAATGGAGAAAATATGCTTCAGGTTAGAAGAAGATTTTGAAGATTATAAAACTATGCCATACCTGTACGAGAAACACAAGGATTGCTACGAGGGTTTCATGCAGATGTATAGAATCAAATATCTTAACCAAAACAAGGAACATCAAGAGAGGTTGTGGTTGGAGTATTGGAAGTCAAAGTTTGATTTTATTGAGAAATCGGAACTTAAGAACCGTGTGATGAATCTTGTTGGAAAATTTAAACAAAAATTCCAATATGTTCCTCCTCCTCCTCCTCCTCCTGTCATATCTAATTTGGACACACGTTTTAAACCAAGTAAATCAGAAATTAATATCACCTCAGCAAGACATGGATATTCCTCTGTTATGATATCTGAAATCGAATCTGTTCCTCCTCCTCCACCCCCTCCTGTCATATCTGTTTTGGACACACGTTTTAAACCAAGTAAATCAGAAATTAATATCACCTCAGCAAGACATGGGTATTCCTCTGTTATGATATCTGAAATCGAATCTGTTCCTCCTCCACCTCCTCCTGTTATATCTGTTTTGGATACACGTTTTAAACCAAGTAATTCGGAAAGTAATATCACCCCAGCAAGCCAAGGATATTCCTCTGTTATTATATCTGACCGCTCATCACAACCCACAAACAATATAGGCTATTGTAGTAACGGAACTCATAGTAGTTCTTCTAATTTGACAATTCCTTATTTATATTCAGTGCCGTCAGAAGAAAATCTTGATAGTCGAATTACTTCTACGAATACTCCATCATTGTCTGATGATAAAACTGCTCCTGGGGTTGATCAGCAGCTTAGTTTAATAAAAAAACAAAAATTCTCTTCCCCTGCAGACTTTGAAGAAGATTTAATTGTGCGCAACAGCTCCTGCCAGACAAGCATAGTTTCGTCAGTTGATGGTTCTGAAATAAAAAACCCATCTCTTGAGGGTGTTCATTCACCATTGACCTCTAACTCATTAGGGTCTTCTTCACCCACAAATATTAAAAGCTTGACTAGTGAAGATATTATTGTATGTAAAAGCTCTTTACAGACCAGCATAGATCCATCAGTTGATGTTTCCAAAGGAGAAGCTCCACCTCCTGAAAATGCTGATTCGCCATTGCCCCAGATCTCAGTAGATTCTTCGTCATCACATATTAAGAGTTTGTCTAAAGAAAATATAAAGAAGATATAATTGTAAGTAAAAGCTCTTTTCAGCCAGGCGTAGATTCATCAGTTGATGGTTCTAATAGGGAAACCCCACCACCCGAGAGAAATCAATTGATATTGTCCCCCATTTCAACAGAGTCTTCGCGATCATAACTTGGACTCTCCTCACCCTATTCTTATATGAATTTATTTTAAATCCTTTCTTTTTAAGCACCCTACCAAACCCCTATACCAAAGCATTGATGGTTCCAAAAGAGAAACCCCACCTCCTGAGGGTGTTCATTCGCCATTGAACCCGATTTCAGAAGAGTCTTCTCCTGCACTTATTAAGACTTTGACCAATGAACTCTCCTCAGATCTCGAAAACAGAAATTTAAATGAAGTTTCAAATATTACTCCTTTACTTTCTAGTTCATTTTGTTCGTCTTTAGCTTCTGGAAACATGCCAAGCATAGACAAAAAGGCTGAGGGTTTTCCAGTGGTACCTTCAATAATGACATCTACTCATAGCAATGAGAGTGAAGAAAACATTACGATAAAAGAGAGTAAGGTGTCTGCAGTATCTGAAGGCGAGAGTAGTCTTCAGAACTTCAGTATGGATAAAGCAATTGCTGATTTAGAGTTAATCATTCCTGACATTGGGGCCTTAGGTTCTAGCATAAAGACCATAATATCAATTTCAAAAGAGGAAGGCATTAATTCAGAAAAGTCCTTCAAAAATTTGACAAATCCCGATAATATAACTTTAATGGAATTAGCGTTGATGAAAATAAAATGGCCTGGAAAGTTGGAAGAGTTTTATTTTTCTTGTGGAAAGATCTAGTGAACGGTCGGGAAAAATAAAATATGCAAAAAGAAAAGAATGGAGAAAGGGGGAAAAGGAATTTCCCCCCCCCTCCAATTTAACAAGAGCAAATATGCCAACGGACACGATCGGGAAAGACCACCCCTTCCATAATTTTATGAGATTGATTCCGCACACCGCCCGCTAAGGAAGGAAAAAACACCCTAAAGTATTAAACCCGAAAGAAAAAGAAACTGAAAGTTATATTTGAAAATTGTCTAGTACATAAGTTTGATATCAAAAACGTGATAATTTTTTTTACATTTAAATTTTGTTTTAAAATTTTTTGTTTAAAATAATACATAGAATTTGTATATATTTTGCAATGTTTTCTTCATATTGCTATAGTTATGAATATTCCTTTCATATTAATGAATTTAAAAAGATATTTTTTCTTTTTACATTCTGCAATTGTTGAATTACTTATTGCCATTTTATTATTTTCTTATTTTATGCTATGTATAATTATTTTTTTTTTTTTTTTAAAATTTTATCGAGAGTTGTATCTATTAAAAGCCAAATATGTGGAAAAATAAAATTTATTCAGATAATCATTTCTGGCTATTAATCTGAACCTTTTAGTGTTACTGTGTAACTATATGTATAGTTAAGCTTCATAGAACTTTTTATTTAATTTATATACATTCAACTCTTAACAAAATACATGTAAATCTTTATTTAAGAAGATAAAAAATAAGGAAATTAAAACTTACTATATAAATTTATAATTTTAATAATCATTATCTTACACAATGATTTTATATATCAAATTTTTTACCTTTGGCCTTGGCCTTTTTTGGCCTTGACCTTTTTTGGCCTTGACCTTTTTGATGCCCCTTCGAAGAAGGGGCTAGCCAGACGGAGGCGAAGCCTCCGTCGTACGTATTGCCCCCTATTTTCACCCTTTGGTCTTCATGGGGTCAATTTGGCCCACGCTAATATTTGGCCTTGACCTTTTTTGGCAACCTTTAATTTTTGTGCAACCCTATTTTTACCTGACCTTTGATTACCATTTCTGACCTTCGATTCCTTGACCTTGATACCATTCAGGCCTTGATACCGTATACAAGGTTGTACCGTCCTAACTCGAACCCCTGTATGTATTGGTCCTAACTTGAACGCTTGTAGGTAACTATCCTGCATCTATCCTAACTTGAGCACACACCTACACCTACACACACACACACCTACACCTACACCCACACACACACACACACACACACACACACACACACCCGCACCCACGTGGTCATGACTCACGATTTTTCACCGTCCCTTTTCATCTACACTTAGCCGATCTTTTTGCCTCAAGCCTTACCGTCTTCACCTGTTCGAGTTCTTTCCCGGTTATAATTCAAAATATATAGACACCGATGGGATACGACCGCTTACCTCTAGGGCAAATTTATGACCTTTAGCCCACACATCCAACGCTATGATTTCAGGATATGAAAAAACATGTTTTTACATACCTAAAGGCAGAAAGCGAAAAAATAATTCTCGGCCAATCACATGCGCAGTCATATAGAGATAAGATTACTCCGTCCACTCACAAGAAAGTAAACATTTCCGTCTTACCTGCTTAAAGGATCTTACCGGATTCCAGCATGTTTCAGTTTGAAATTATTTATAAAATAACAATTAAAGAATATGTGGTGGAAGTCTATACTGGAATTACCTTTTGAACCGGTATTAGGCTTAAATCAGCCTGGATACAAAAAGGTTTATCGCTAAATATTAGCCTAAATTTGCGGCCTAAACGTAGTTATTTGCCACCACATTTTTACAGAAGAAAGGTCAGTTTGAAATATATTTTTGGACTGGGAATTAGGCCTAAATCGCCCCCGGGGTACAAAAAAAGGCTTATCCTAAATTTAGGCCTAAAGTGGTTATTTCAACAATTTTACAGAGAGAGGGCAGTTTCGTATCTGTAAGAGTGCGGGTTGTTGTTGTGTTTTCTAGTGATGGATTGTCAATGTACATAAGATAATATAAATAATAAAGAAAATCCGAATATTTAAAAAAAACTGTTTGAAATATTTTTAGTAACATTGAGCGAATAATATAAAAATGTAAGTGAATATTGTTATTTTTAAATAAACCAAATGATTTAAAAAAATACATGTTATGTTAGCAGAGAAGAACTTATTTGGTATTTTTATACTTATTACATGGCTAAAGATGATGGTTAAAACAGTAAGCAATAGAACACAAACCGGGCGGGGCATAGCTTGAGATTGATAGAGGGGCTGCTAGGAGCATGCCTTACATGATTTATTGGCTATATAGAAAAATATAGTTTTTAATTAAAATTTCATAAAATTTTTAGTAAAAATTATTTTAAAACTTGTAGTTTTTATATATAAAAGTATTAACAGTAATAATAAATTCTTTGTTCAAGATAATGATTGATTTTATTTATAGAAGTTTTAAGAAACTTATGAAATAATTTTAGTTATAATTTAATGAGTATTATAAATGTACGTGTTTAATTAAAACATAAAATGTTTTGAATAAATTTGTTCATACAAAAGAACTTTATTTGATATGTTTTAAACAGGGCGGGTGTGTATGTGGGGAGTGTAAGTGTGTGTGTGTTAAAATAATAATAACAATAGGCATGAAGTAAATAACACTAAGTGTTATACTGCACAAGAAAATATAATTTAAAATAATAAAAATGAAAACAATAGTAATAAATATAATAAAAATAAAAGTTTAAAACATATTGTTAATAAATATATGACTTAAAAACAGTAAAGCAATAAAGCATATGAGTTAAAGCAGTTAAAACATAGGAGTTAAAGCAGTTAAACACGAGTTAAAGCAGTAAACAAAAGCTACTATCCCCTTGTTGTTAGGTAACACCTCTATTGATTTACTGATTGACTGCTTTAAGGTATGTTAATGTTAATAAATATATGAGTTAAAAGCAGGTAAAACATGAGTAAAGCAGTAAAACAACGAGTTAAAGCAGTAAACATATGATGGTTTAAAGCAGTAAAACATGAGTTTAAAAGCAGTAAAACATGAGGTAAAGCAGTAAAAACAAAAAGGGCATTACTAACCTTTGTTGCTAGGGTAAAACACCTCTATTGATGGTTACTGATTTACTGTTTAAGGTATGTAATGTTATTAAATAATGAGTTAAAGCAGTAAAACATATGAGTTAAAGCAGTAAAACATGAGTTAAAGCTGTAAAACATGAGTTAAAGCAGTAAAGCAGTAAAACAAAAGCATACATAAGCCCTTTGGTTGCTAGGTACACCTCTATTGATTACTGATTTACTGCTTTAAGGTATGTAAAGTATATGTTTTAGTAAATTTCGTACAATTGTAGTTAAAATGAATGATATTTCAGGCACTCTGGCTTTTTCTTCTTACTACATTTTTTTAAAAATTTAATAAATTAAAAAAGTATTAAGTAAAAAAAATATAAAAGAAAAAATAATGTTGAATAAATATATTGTTAAAAATAGGTCTGTAATGAGTTACAGTTTTTAGGGTCGCGAAAATGTTTTTTAATAAAAATGTTTAAGTATGAAATAAAAATGAATGATCCATAGTATATTTGAAAAGAAATTCTTTGAAATAGATTTACATTGATATCATAATTTTTCGTTCGCGCGGAATATTGCGCCTGCGAGGCGCACACGGCGGGCGGGTGCGTGGAAATATGCGCCTGGCGGGGCGCTCGCGTCGGGCGGGAACGCGGTTGGTCGCACCTGTGGGTGCGGGGCTGGCATCCTTTGCGGGGAGGGCGCTTGCTGCGTTCCTGGGGGCAGCCTTTGGACCCTAGGGAAAACATTAATTTTAACTATGTCATGATATGGGTAGAAAAAGGTTAGAAAGGAAACATCCTAGCAACTTTATAATATACACCAAATCGATTCTCATAACCTTATAACATAGGCTTAGGATATTCTATGATGTAGGATAGGGTAGGCTAGAAAAAGCTAACTCATACTTGGAGGACGCATCTAGCAACTTGTAATATACACCATTTATTCCTCATACCTTATAACATAGGGGGTAGACACTAATATTCGGGTACAATTCCTGAGGCTCTACAAAAACCTGAAGATGCTGCCTACACCCAATAAATCTGAGTCATCAAAGATCAGCCATCAAAGATGAGCCAGCAAAGTGGCCATCAACAAAGATTGGGCATTAAAGTTGGAGGGCACAAAGTTGGACATCAAAGTCGAGCGCATCAAACCTACAGGTCAAAAACCAAGCTACACAGGAAAAAATTGGCCCCTGCGCATCTCAACGCGTTGCACCGAAAACTTATGCGCATTCCTCAAAAATTGTCCCCCCTGGAAGACCAAAGGCTTGTCATCTGTGTATACCGCCTAGACCCGTGGCCCTGTTGGTGCGCCGTGCTCGTGTGTGATGTGTCGCACAGCAGGGTGAAATATAATCACCTAAATATATATATAACTATACTATATAATATTACTAATAATATATATATACCAAATATATACTTATTACTACTATAAATCAATATATCTACTACCTACTATATATATAGTTCTATATAATATCTATGATTATTAGTTTTTGACTAAGTTCAAATTGGGTTGCAGTTACAACAAACTTTGACAAACCCCTAGTGTGCTTTCGTAGATGGGCATGAGCATGTTTGGGTAGTGGTTTGACGGACAAGTAAAGAGCCACGTGTGACTGTTTTACTAGTCTATATTCCTTAAATAATCTTTAATTGTCTTAATTATATAGTATATATATACTATATATATATATATATATATATAGACTCCATACTATATATACTATACTATATTATACTATATATACTATATATAATAACGATAATATAATATATATATAATATATAGGATATATATATATTGGGTTGCCCACGTGTTTGCAGCGCGTTTGTCAAAGATAGGGCGTTCACGTGCTGCTTCTCGAGAAGACCTATATAAAAAAATAATTCAAATAAAAAAAACTAAATTCAACGATTGTAAAAATACATTAAAATAAAAATAATTTAAAAATACGTAAATAATTAAAATGATTAAATAAAAATAAAATTTCGATAATTAAGAGGACAAGCAATGCATGCCAAGTACCTGCGTCGAAAATGTTGGACGAAGACGAAAAACTGTCTCTCCTCTCTCCTCTCCTCTCTCTCTCTCTCTCTCTCTCTCGCCTCTCTCTCTCTCTCTCTCTCTCTCTCCTCTCTCTCTCCTCTCATCTACTACTATCTACTCCTCGCTCCAACCAGCATCCTTATACCTCCTAACTACTCACCTCACCCCCTACCCTACCTAATACCCCTACCCCATACCCTCCAACACACTTACCCTATACAATATCTATATATATATTATACCTACCCTACCCCCCGCCTCACTTACCTATCTACCACGTAATATACCCTAATACCCCTCATAATACCACCACACTCTACTCACCCCCTCCACTACCATACCTACACCCTATACTACGGCCCTATCATACCCATCACTATATATCACCATAAAATTCATCTACCATCACCTTACTCTATTCATAGTATTATATTCATTCATCAACTCTATTATTTGGGAATCCACGGACCGCCTCCAATATCACTACGACCTTGCACAAATTAAATTATGTATCCCTACAATTCATAGCGTTCCTCCGAATCGTAGGGCCTAAAGGTCCATTAAAATGTGCCCCCTAGAGAGGACAGCGGTCCGCGCCATCTCGCCCCCCGACCTGTCATAGGTATATTCTTGAATTATAACGGGAAAGCACACTTCGAAATGGCGTGCAGCCACCGGTTAAGCGCTTGAGGAACCACCGACCAAACAGCCAGTATAAACGCGCGCCAACACCCTCGATCACACACACCAAGACCGTCGCCACCGCGACATGAAAACACGGACAGCACCACCCCCGCCAAACCGCTCCGAAGAACACCCCACCACACACACAAGCTCCCCCAGTCCGACGTAACCCGAACCCTCCCTCTCAGAACCCACCACCCCAACACCAGCCACAAGAAAACTAGTCAAAACCAAGCCCACCAAACAGCAACAAAAAACCAAAAAAGCAAAGCCACAATAGGTAGCGCGGTGTGTGTGTGTAGGTGTAGGTGTGTGCTCAAAAAGCATCAACTAGAAAGGACTGAGACTAACGAGCAAAAAAAACAGCACGACGAACCTAAAGCTACATAACAAGGAGCAAGGCTCAAAGTTAGCGACCGATACATACAGGGTTCCGCAGATTGCGAACCATCGGATTAAAACCCTCTGACTACGGATATTCAACGGTGCTGAAACTAGAGGATTATCAAGGTCAGAAATGAGTAGATCCCAAGGTCAGGTTAAAAATTTGGGATTGCCAGCAAAAATTAAGGTTGCCACAAACAAAGGTCAAGGCCAAAACAATTAGCGTGTCCAAACAAACTATGACTCATGGACAGACCAAAGAAGAGCGTAAAGGCCGTAACCCTACGGGCCAGGGCAACATACCGTCACGACGGCAGAGCTTCGCCTCGTCTGGCTAGCCCCCTTCTTCGAAGGACCGTCAAGAAGGTCAAGGCCAAAAAAAGGTCAAGGCCAGGTAAAAATTTGGGCTAAAAAAATGTGGTTTGCCCAAATTTTAGGTGGGGGTAAAAGAGGTCTAGGGTATCAAGGTCAGAGTGGGGTAAAAACGACCGTGCTCCGGAATGGCCTTCCTACATTCAGCAACCACAAAACAAACAACAGACAAAAAAACGAACAAACGTGGAAATCAGGTTAAAATTATTCACACACTAAAACCTAAATTAAAATCGTAAATGTTAAAAGAAATCGTATTTACAGTAAATATATAAAATATGAAAAATCATAAAGTTAAAAACACTAACTCTCTTTTACACCATACAAATACACGAATAAAAAAAAGTAAGTAAAATTGAATTTAAACATTAAAACCTAAATTTAAAAGCTTCAAGGGCCAAAATAATAAAAATCAAATCTAGCACTGTGAAAACGAAATTCAGATTTATGTAGCACATACATATATATATTATTATATATATATATATATATTTATATATATATATATAGTATATATTATATATAGTTATTATAATATATATATCAGTATATATATATATAATATATATATATATTTATATATATAATATATATATAATATTATATATATATATATATATATATATTATATATATTTATATATTAATATATATAATATATATATATTATATATATATATATATATATATATATATATATAATATATATATATATATATATATTTATATATATATATATATAAAATATATTATATTATATATATAATATATAATATATATATATATATATAAAATATATATATATAGATTATACTATATATATAATTATATACTATAATATATATATATATATATATATATATATATCGTATATATAAAAATATATATTAATAATATATATATATATATATTTTTATATAGATAATTTGGATTTTCTCCATCTTTTCAAACCATTGTAATAATGAAACGCGTGGATCAAAAATTTTCTTTATTCAAATAATAGGTTTAAAAAAAACAGTTAAAAAAAAAAATGAATATAATAAATAGAAGAAATATTAATATAATAGAAAATTAATAAAAATTAAGAATAATAATTTTTATATAAATTTAATTCAAGAAAAAATGAAAAAATACAAGATGATTAAAATTATTTCAACAAAATAATATGGAAGTAAATTATTACTTTTCATTTAAAGATATTAATTAAGTAGTTAATTATCTTAAATATATATTTTCAAACATAATATAATTAGTCATTTAAAACATACCCTAAATTTTAATTAAAATTATAATAATTAATTTTTTAAACCATTTATTAAAATATAATATTAATTAGTTTTTTACTTTTAAAGTTAATATATTTCATAATCCTTTTCAAACTTATTTATATAATTTTCACAATTTATAAAAAATAATATATTTATATCATTATAGTTGATAAATAATATTAAATTATTTAAAATAATCATTGGAAAACGTTTTAGAAAATCTAAAAGCATTTCTACTATGTAAATTAAATTAATTACTACCATATCAATTAGTTAAATGATAAAAGAAATTATTATATAAAAATTAAATAATTCCAAAAAATAATAAGAAATAAAAATATTATCAATAATAATAATAAATCAATCCCCAGTATTTTAATTATAATTATAATTTTAATAATAATAATATTAATAATTTTTTTTTTATCTTTTTTTTTTTTGAGTGGATGTACAGAGGTCTCCACAGTACACAAGAATGCGGCTAGACCGTGGTAGCAAAACCTAACGACAGGGGAAATCCCTAGCGAAACGAAAGAAGGGACAAGGCTGAGATGGTTAGAATCTTATACATGATGCTTCAGGTTCCAAGAGGAAGAAAATTCGATCACTACGAAAGTAAGATGATTCAAATAATATGTGCTAAAGCAATGCTGAAGAGGTATAGTGAGCACATCAGGGAAGAACTTGCTTCTAAGGGTGAAGATGGCCTCGCAAACCACAAAGAGATGAACGACTGTAAGAGGGCAACTGGAGGAGCAAAATGGTCAGGTCGGGGGATTCCCCTGCGACATAAGAAATCCATGGGTGAGATTTGTGTCACCCAGACGCAAACAAGTCAGGACCACCTCCAGGAGCTGCGACTCTTTCCTACAAAGATGAAAGACCATGGGCAAGGACGGGTGACATTTCCGAATTTGGCGGCAGAACATCCTCCGCCCAACATGACGCCAGCCAAAGAGGAAGCCCCGCGACGCAAAGAGATGGAGAAATCTGTGATCAGGGAAATGGCCCAGGCCCGCCAGCAGGAGGAAGGTATTGGGCACACGACACCCGTGTGCAGCCGCCCGTTTGGCTTCCCCATCGGCCCGTTCGTTGCCAGAAACACCCACATGGGAGGGAAAACCCAACAAAACTCAATGTTGTGGTGCTGCGCTGATAACAAGCAGAGGACTGTTGAATGGCACAGACAACGGTTACGGGTCGGGACCGCTCAAGCAAGGACTGGAGAGCGCTCCGAGAATCCGACAAAGATGGTAAATTACCCCCACGGCGAAGGTACTCTGATCCTGTTCACCGTCAGTGAAACATTGCTATTAGTATCAGCTTGAAAAACAGATCGAACGAATAGAATGGAAGGGCATGGGATTACGTTGATGTCCGGAAAACACAGCTGAAGCTCCCACCCCATCCTCCGTCTGAACCATCGGTTTAAACCGCCAACGAGTTGCTATGCACCACCGCGTGAGAAACGCGAGGAATCCCTCAACAGCACCGGGTGTGCCTCCGACTTATTCAAGACTGGATCCCACTGCAGAAGAGCAGTAACGAGAGACCCACTGTGAACGGGTAGAGGTAAAATCATATTGCATGACCGCTCGCTGAGGAAGGTCGAGGAAAGCAAAGATGGAAGTAACAACCCCAGCAAATGGCAATAAGAAGGGTTGTGACGGACACGCTCTATTATAGGTGTCAAGGCCAACGAGGTAGGAACCTGAAGACGGATGAATGAACAGCGAGCACATGAGCTGCTCCCTCCGCAGGAATAGGGGCATTACCCCGGCCTCCACCTCCAGGCTCTCCCTCGGAGAGGAACGAAATGCACCCGTGGCAATTCTCAGACCCTCAGTCTGAATGGAGTCAAGAAGGCGGAGGTAGGACTGGAAGGTCTGCTCATAAATGACACAACCATAGTCCAGTTTAGTCCGCACCAGCATGATGTAAAGGTGGAGCATGGTTTTTCTGTCCGCACCCCAAGTCTTGGAGGTGAGGTTGCCGAAGAGATCCAAGGACGGCGGCAATTAGCTTTGAGGAGAGTAATATGAGAAGGTACGTGAGGCGCTCATCGAGCAACAGACCAGGAACGCACCTTCGGCTCCACATGGATAGGGAAGCCATAGAGACGTATTGGAGGCAATTGGAGGCGACCCCTACGACGAGGATTCTTCCGGAAAAGCACGGCTGTAGTTTTCGCGTGAGAGGAAGCCACCCGCCAGAGCACAGGAGGAAACCCTATCGATGGCAACCTGAAGTTGACGTTTCATACAAGGAAGTTTAGCTCCAGAAATGTACAGGGCAGGATCGTCAACATAGATGGAGCAGCGCACTGAGGTCGGGATGGAATCGACAACACCATTTAAGAACCAATAGCGAAAAGCAACAAGCTCAGTACACTGCCCTGCGGCACCCTTCGTCCAGCGACAAAACGCCTCGACAACGTGGCACCACAACGGACCTGAAACGAACGATCCACATCAACAACTGAAGAATAGGGGAGTTGCCGCCCTAAGTTCCAAGGGTGGAGGCTCGCAAAACCCCCACCTCCACTGCTGATCATACGCCTTTCGAGGTCAAAGGAAGACGGCCAAGGTCATTTTGTTGGAAGCAAATGGACTCACGAATGTCGTGATCCAACCGAAGGAGAGGATCCTGGGTCGAGCGATGGCTACGAAAACCAAATTGGGTAGTCGGAAAATGCATGGAGTTGTTCCATCGTGGGAACAAGACGGAAGGCACCAATCTCTCCAAGAGCTTACATGTATTGCAGGTCAATGAAATAGGGCGATGGGTATATCGGGAGAAGTCGGATCCTTCCCAGGTTTTGGAATGGGGAAATATGCGCAGTAACCAGACAGGAGGGAAAACCCCACACCCATATTCTATTGTATAAGCCGAGAAGGAAAGCAGTGGCAGATGGATGAGGATGCCGAAGCATCTGAAAGGAGATGTCGTCAGGGCCAGGCGCTCCATCCCCGCAAAGTTTGAGGGAGTCTAGGAACTCTGCCCTGGTGAATAGCCTGTTGCATGGAAGGTCTGTTCCAGGTGGAACAGAAAAATCAGGAAACTCCACCCGCAAGCGACCAGAACAAAAAGATTCAGGATACCTGGAGCCGGACGCGAAGTGATAACCCAACTCGTCCGCCACAACCCCGGGAGCAGAGATGACATCAGAGGTTTGCGGGCCGTAAACGAGGATAATAGGCGGATCTGCATGGTGTTTTCGTGAAAATTTTCGCACCTCTTTATGGGATGATGATACAGGCGTAGAAGAATTAAAGGGTTGAAGCGTATGTGCGAAAAAACTGTTTCCGCGTACGGCGATTAATACGCCGGGAGCGGGCCGCCAAAGCCTTAAACAGAATCAAGTTGGAGGGCGTGGGAATCTGTTTATACAACTTACGCTCTTCACGATTAGCCCGAGCACATTCCTATTTCCACCAGGGTGTTGTTGATTTCCGGATCCCAGATGAACGGGGTATATGCTTCGTTGCCGCCTGAAGGATAACCTCCTGAAAGTAAGTGAAAGCATCCGCTGGCGAAGGGAACATGTTAGTTGCAGGAAAGATGGGAAAGTAAGTGGCCTGATGAAAGGAAGACCAGTCTGCTCTGTGTCGTAGCGTCAGCCAGAATAAGGTGGTAGCTGTGGACTGGGGCTGAAGGATGGTATCACGATAGGGTAGTGGTCCCTACCACAAAGGAAAGACGACCTTTCCCACCCAAAACGATCTAAAGACAGGATGGAACACAACGAGACGTCAACACAGGAAGAAGTGCCTGTATCAAAATGTTCAAAGGTTGGAAGGCCCGTGTTGAGACATCCCATTGAAAAATCCTGCAAAATACTCAACAACCAACCGGCATTGGGGGACGTAACAGAGTCTCCCCACAAAGGATGGTGGAGGTTAAAAGTCACCGAGGCCAACATGGCGGTGGAGACACGTGAAAAAATCGACGAGGTCCCTCTTGGTATATTTACAGCTGGGCGCCAGGTACACCGATCACAGCGTAAGCGGCGCGTTCAAGATGAATACGAGCCGCCAGCGGCATGCAGCGGAGTAGGGAGTGGATGGGAGTAAATGGAAGACTCGTGAAGCAGAAATCGCTGCCCACCTCCTGTCGCTGCGGTTCCACGATGACAGGGAAATAAAGGGTCCCTGATTTACCTTGAATGTTGCAAAAGGTCACGGCGGTCACGAAGTTGCAACTCGTGTAAACAAACAGCCAAGGGGTTGATGATCGACAAGTAATCTCTTCAGTCCTCGTAATTAGCAAAGTATCCGCGGCAGTTCCATTGCGATGAAACGTGCCATAAACGGGAAATAATCAATGGTCAGGACGATCTGACAATATAAACGATGTTTTGGGATGCGGCAGTCTTCTCAGAGGGTCAAAGGCGGAAGGTCCGTGAGCCGTCCGGACGACCCACCGACAGGAACCTCAAACCCCGGAGGGAGAGGAAGATCACGCAGCAGGAATATGTGTGGACCCCCCAGTTTACGAGAGGGGTTTCTGGGCACATCAGGAGAGGGCTCGCCAAAGAGGCGCGCCAAGTCACACTCCACATTTCGAACATCCCTCCCCTCAGACGCACCCCTGCCAGACTTCTTAGCAAGCCGGGAAGGAGGACGCGTCTCGCCAGGAGGCGCCCTAAAAGAGCCTGGGGAAGATGGAAGAGGATGACAAGTAGGAATGGTGTCGGCGGGAGTGAGATAAGACACATCGGATGACAAGTGTATGGCGTCAAGCAGTTAAAATCTCGGAAGCGGTCCGCGCTCGAGTAGAGCCAGAAAGCTCCGTCGACGGGACCGAAGGCAAAGGGGAGGAGGGAAGAGGCAGGAGGGAAGATGGCAGGAAGGGAAGATTCCTCCATCCTCATGCATCCACCAGCAGCCAACACACATCGAAGCGGTGCCACGTCTATCCGAAGGAAGACTGCGAGCGGGCGAGGTGTCAAAACCCCCTCGGACCTGCCCTCGGGGGTGGGGACAACAGTGTCAGCACGTGACACCCCCACGAAGAAGAGTAGTCCGAAGAGCCCATCGTGGCATCCGAAAAAGTTTCCGAATCGCTTGAATATTGCAGAAGCGAAGCGGGTTTAGGCGGTTTAGGTAGTAATTATCAGAACGGGCAAGAGGAGGACCACTTTGGTCCGAGATCGGCACGCGGGCTTGGTCAGCGCGGGCGAGCCCGTATAGGCAGGACAGAGACAGGTCCCCAGTAAAACGGGATCCTTCTGTTCAAGAAGGATCCCGTGTGTGTACTGGGGGACCTGTTCTTCCTGCCTATACGGGCTCGCCCGCGCTGACAACCCGCGTGGCCGATCTCGGACCAGTGGTCCTCCCTCTGCCCGTTCTGATAATTTACTACTAAACCGCCTAAACCCGCTTCGCTTCTGCAATATTCAAGCGATTCGGAAACTTTTTCGGATGCCACGATGGACTCTTCGGACTACTCTTCTTCCGTGGGGGTGTCACGTGCTGACACTGTTGTCCCACCCGAGGGGAGGTCCGAGGGGGTATTTTTTGACACCTCGCCCGCTCGAGGTTCCGGGTAGACGTGGCACCGCTTCGATGTGTGTTGGCTGCTGGTGGATGCATGAGGATGGAGGAATCTTCCCTTCCTGCATCTTCCCCTCCTGCCTCTTCCCCTCCTCCCCCTTTGCCTTCGGTCCCGTCGACGGAGCCTTCTGGCTCTACTCGAGCGCGGACCGCTTCCGAGATTTTAACTGCTGACGCCATACACTTGTCATCCGATGTGTCTCATCTCACTCCCGCCGAAACCATTCCTACTTGTCATCCTCTTCCATCTTCCCCAGCCTTGATAGGGCCGCCTCCTGCAGGGACGCGTCCCCTTCCCGCTTTGCTAAGAAGTCTGGCCAGGGATGTGCGTCTGAGGGTAGGATGTTCGAAATGTGGAGTGTGACTTGGCGCGCCTCTTTGGCGAGCCCTCTCCTGATGTGCCCAGGAACCCCTCTCGTAAACAGGAGGGTCCACACATATCCCTGCTGCGTGATCTTCCTCTCCCTCCGGGGTTTGAGGTTCCTGTCGGTGGGTCGTCCGACGGCTCACGGGACCTTCCGCCTTTGACCTCTGAGAAGACTGCCGCATCCCAAAACATCGTTACTATTGTCACGGATCGTCCTGACCATTGATTATTTCCCGTTTATGGCACGTTTCATCGAATGGAACTGCCGCGGATACTTTGCTAATTACGAGGAGCTGAAGAGATTACTTGTCGATCATCAGCCCTTGGCTGTTTGTTTACACGAGTTGCAACTTCGTGACCGTGACCTTTTGCAACATTCAAGGTACAGGGAGCCCTTTATTTCCCTGCATCGTGGAACCAGCGACAGAGGTTGGGCAGCGATTCTGCTTCACGAGTCTGTCCCATTTACTCCCATTCCACTCCCTACTCCGCTGCATGCCGTGGCGGCTCGTATTCATCTTGACGCGCCGCTTACGCTGTGATCGGTGTACCTGGCGCCCAGCTGTAAATATACCAAGAGGGACCTCGTCGATTTTTTCACGTTCTCCCACCGCCCATGTTGGTCCTCGGTGACTGTTAACTCCACCATCCTTTGTGGGGAGACTCTGTTACGTCCCCCAATGCCGGTTGGTTGTTGAGTATTTTTCATTGGGATGTCTCAACACGGGCCTTCCCACCTTTGAACGTTTTGATACGGCACTTCTTCCTGTGTGGACGTCTCGTTGTGTTCCATCTCGTCTTTAGATCGTTTTGGGTGGGAAAGGTCGTCTTTCCTCTGTGATAGTGACCACTACCATATCGTGATACCATCTTTCGGCCCAAGTCAGCAGCTACCACCTTATTCTGCTGGCGCCTATGACAGAGCGACTGGTCTCCCTTTCTCAGGCCAAACCTACTTTTTCTCTTTCCTTTGCAACTAACGTTTCCCGTCACCGGCGGAGCCTTCACTTAGTTTCAGCGAGGATATCCTTTGGGCGCAACGGAGCGCATATTCCCGTTCATCTGGGACCCGGAAATCAACAACCCCCTGGTGGAACCAGGAGTGTGCTCGGGCTAATCGTGAAAAGCGTAAGTTGTATAAGCTGTAGTAAACAGACTCCCACAACTGCAACTTGATTCTTGTTTAAGGCTTCGGCTGCAGCTCCTGTGGCATATTAATCGCCCAGTACGCGGAAACGGTGATTTTCGCAACATAGCTTCCCACCGTAATTCTCTACGCCTGTATCATCAGTCCATAAAAGGGTGCGAAAATTTTCACGAAAACACCATGCAGATCCGCCTATTATCTTCGTTTACGGCCCGCAAACTTCTGATATCATCTCTGCTCCCGGGGTTGTGGGCGACGAGTATGGGTCATAACACACCTACGCGTCCTGCATCCAAAGCCACAGGCTCCGCAGTATTATCCCTGGGCACAAAAAACAAAAAACACCACTTTGTTCGTTCTAGTCGCTTGCTGGGTGGAGTTTCCTGATTTTCTGTTCCGCCTGGAACAGACCTTCCCATACAACCGGCTATTCACCAGGACCGAGTTCCTAGACGCCCACTCAAGCTTTGCTGGGGATGGCGACGCCTGGCCCTGACGGCATCTCCTTTCAGATGCTTCGATATGCTCAATTCATCTTGCCACTGCCTTTCCTTATGTGCATACAGCAACAGGTGGTGGTTTTCCTCCTGATGACAGTGTCTACTGCATATATTGTTCCCATTCCAAAACGGGAAGGATCCGACTTCTTCCGATAACCATCGCCCTATTTTCATTGACCTGCAATACATGTAAGCTCTTGGAGAGAATGGTGGCCTTCCGTCTTGTTCCCACGACTGGAACAACTCATGCATTTATCCGACTGACCATTATTTGGTTTTCGCGCCATCGCTCGACCAGGGATCCTCTCCTTCGGTTGGATCACGACATTCGTGAGTCATTTGCTCCAACAAATGACCTTTGGCCGGTCTTCTTTGACCTCAGAAAAAGGACGTATAGATAGCACGTGGAGAGTGGGGGTTTGGCTGAGCCTCACTCCTTGGACTTAGGGGGCAAACTTCCCCTATTCCTTCAGTTGTTGATGTCGAATCGTTCGTTCAGGTCCGTTGTGGTACACGCTGTCGAGGCGTTTGTCCTGGGACGAAGCAAGGATGCCGCAGGGCATTGTACTGAGCGTGTTGCTTTTCGCTATTGGTTTCAATGGTGTTGTCGATTCCATCCCGACCTCAGTGCGCTGCTCCATCTATGTTTGACGATCTTGCCCTGTACATCTCTGGAGCAAACTTTCCTTGTAGGAACGGCCAACTTCAGGTGCCATCGATAGGGTTTCCTCCTGGTGCTCTGCGGGTGGCTTTACCTTCTCCACGTCGAAAACTACAGCCCTGTTTTTCCAGAAAAATCCTCGTCGTAGGGGTCGCCTACAATTGCCTCCAATGTTACTCCTCTACGGCTCCCCTATCCATGTGGAGCCGAAGGTGCGGTTCCGGTTCCTGGGTCTGTTGCTCGATGAGCGCCTCACGTACCTTCCTCATATTACTCTCCTCAAGGCTACTTGCCGCCGTTCCTTGGATCTCTTACGCACCTCACCCCAAGACTTGGGTTGCGGACAGAAAAACCATGCTCCACCTTTACATCATGCTGGTGCGGACAAACTGGACTATGGTTGTGTCATTTATGAGCAGACCTTCCAGTTCCTACCTCCGCCTTTCTTGATCCATCCAGACTGAGGGGCTGCAGAATGCCCACGGCGTGCATCTCCGTCCTCTCCGAGGGAGAGCCTGGAGGTGGAGGGCCGGGTGATGCCCCCGAGCCCTGGGAGGAGCAAAGCTCATGTGCTGTTCCGCTGTTCATCCGTCTTCAGGTACCTACCTCGTCGGCCTTGCACCTATAATAGAGCGTGTCCTTCACAACCCTTCTTATTGGCCATTTCTGGGGTTGTTACTTCCATCTTTGCTTTCCTCGACCTTCCTCAGCGAGCGGGGTCATGCAATATGATTTTACTCTTCGGACTACCTCCATCACCTCCTCCTGCTCTCTGCATTGGGATCCAGTCTTTGAATAAGTCGGAGGCACACCCGGTGATGTTGAGGGATTCCTTTGTGTCTCACGCGTAGGCCCATAGCGACTCTATAGCGGTTTATTCCGATGGTTAAAAGACGGAGGAAGGGTGGAGCTTCAGCGTGTTTCCAGGACATCCCACGGCTATCCCATGCCCTTCCATTCTATTCGTCGATACTGTTTTTCAGCTGAACATAATAGCAATGTTCATTGACGGTGAACAGATCAGTACCTTCGCCGCGTGGGGTAATATACCATCTTTTCGGATTTCTCGGAGCGCGCTCCAGTCGTTGCTTGACCTGTCAACCCGTAACCCGTTGGTCTGTGCCATTAAACAGTCCCTCTGCTTGTTATCAGCGCAGCACCACAACATTGAGTTCTGTGGTTCCCTCCCATGTGGGTGTTTCTGGCAACGAACGGGCCGATGGGGAGCCACAACAGGCCGGGGCTTGCACACAGGTGTCGACTTGCCCGTTTACCTTCCTCCTGCTGTGCGCCTGGGTCATTTTCCTGCTACAGATTTCTCCATCTCTTTGCGTCGGGGCTTCCTCTTTGGCTGGCAGTCATGTTGGGCGGAGGATGTTCGTGGCGCCAAACTTCGGGATGTCAACCGTCCTTGGCCGATGGTCTTCATCTTGTAGGAAGAGTTCGCCGCCTGGAGGTGTTCCTGGCTT
>JABUQX010049176.1:5000-12500 GCA_015478945.1 Trachelipus rathkii | reverse complement strand
TTTTACTGCTTTAACTCATGTTTTATGCTTTAATCATATGTTTTACTCTTTAACTCGTGTTTTACTGGCTTTAACTCATGTTTACTGCTTTAACCTCATATATTATTAACATTACATACCTTAAAGCAGTAAATCAGTAAAATCATCCCATCCACCTAACACACAAGGGATTAGTATGCTTGTTTTACTGCTTTAACTCATTGTTTAACTTTTACTTTAACTCCTATGTTTACTGCTTAACTTCATATGCTTATTGCTTTAACTGTTTTAAGTCATATATTTATTAACATTATGTTTAATACTTTTTATTTTATTATTTTTATTATTATTATTTTATTTTTTATTATTTTTATTATTATTTTTATTATTTATTATATATACTAGTGTTATTTAACTTCATTGGCCGTATTGTTATATTATTTAAACACACACACACTACCACATACGCAACATACACACCCGCCCTGTTTAAACATATCAAATAAAGTTCTTTTGTATGAACATAATTTATTAAAACATTTTTATGTTTAATTAAACACGTACATTTATATCACTACCATAAAATAACTAAAATTATTCAAAGTTTCTAAAACTTCTATAATGAAATCAATCATTTATCTTTGAACAAAGAATTGATTATTAACTGTTAATACTTGCTGTTTAAAACTATCAAGTTTTTAAAATAATTTTACAAAATTTTATGAAATTTTATTAAAAACATATATTATTACTACCTTAAAGCAATAAATCAGTAGGGCAAGCCCCTAGCAGCCCTCTAACCAAGGCTATTGCCCCGCCCCGCGTTTTGTTCTATTGACTTACTGTTTTACATCATCTTTAGTCATGAAATAAAAGTATAAAAAAATAACAAAAATAAGTTCTATCTCTGCTAACATAACATGTATTTTATTTAAAATCATTCTAGGATTTAATATATTAAAAAAAATAAACATCATCTTATGTCCACCTTACATTTATATTATTCGCTCCATGTTAATTAAAAATATTTCAAAGTTTTTTAATAATTCTTATTATTCTCTTTATTATTATTATTATTATCTATGTACATTGACAATCCATCACGAGAAAACACAACAAACCCCGGCACTCCTTACAGATACGAAAACTGCCCTCTCTCTGTAAAATGTGTTGACAATAACCACTTTAGGCCTAAATTTAGGATAAGCCTTTGGTACCCCGGGGCGATTTAGCCTAATTCCCAGTCAAAATATATTTCAAACTGACCTTTTCTGTAAAAATGTGGTGCAATACCTACGTTAGGCCCAAATTTAGGCCTAAATTTAGGCGATAAACCTTTTTGTATCCAGGCTGATTAGCCTAATACCAGTCAAAAGGTAATTCCAGTATAGACAAAGAATCAATGTTATTCATTATTATTATTATCTTTATAAATATTTCAACTACTTAAACTCTCTCGAAAATCCTGATAAGCAGGTCAAGTAAGGAAATGTTTACCTTTCTTGTGAGTGGACGGAGTAATCCTTATCTCTATAGACCTCGTAATATGTGATTGGCCGAGAATTATTTTTTCGCTTTCTGCCTTCTTTAGGATATGTAAAAACATGTTTTTTCATATCCTGGACCTGGGGTTCGGATGTGTGGGCTAAAGGTCATAAATTTGCCCTAGAGGTAAGCGGTCGTATTCCATCGGTGTCTATATATTTTGAATTATAACCGGGAAAGAACCGAACAGGTAAGACGTAAGGCTGGAGCCAAAAAGATCGGATAATGTAGATGCCAAAAGGGACGGTGAAAAGCGTGAGTCATGACCACCATGGGTGCGGGTGTGTGTGGGTGTGTGTGTGTGTGTGTGTGTAGTGTAGGTGTGTGTGTGTGTGTTGTGTGTGTGTTGTGGGTGTGTGCTCAGTTAGGATAGATTGCAGGATGTTACTACAAGCGTTCAAGTTAGGCAACCAATACATTACAGGGGTTCGAGTTAGATCGGTACAAACCTTGATACGGTATCAAGGCCTGAAATGGACTAATCAAGGTCAGGACATCAAGGTCAGAAATGGTATCAAGGTCAGGTAAAAATAGGGTTGCACAAAAATTAAGGTTGCCAAAAAAGGTCAAGGCCAAATATTAGCGTGGGCCAAAATTGACCCATGGAAGACCATAGGGTGGCGTAAAATAGGGGGCAATACGTACGACGGAGGCTTCGCCTCCGTCTGGCTAGCCCCTTCTTCGGGGGCGTCAAGAAGTCAAGGCCAAAAAAAGGTCAAGGCCAAAAAAGGTCAAGGCCAGGTAAAAATTTGATATATAAATCATTGTAAGATAATGATTATTAAATTTCTAATTATATAGTAAAGTTTATTATCCTTATTTTTACTTTCTTAAAATAAAGATTTACATGTATGTTAAGAGTTGAATGTATATAAATTATAAAAGTTCTATGAAGCTTAACTATACATATAGTTCAGTAACCACTAAAAGTTCAGAATAAGAAATGATTATCTGATAAATTTATTTTTCACATATTTGCTTAATAATACAACTCTCGATGAAATTTAAAAAAAAAATAATTTACAACATAAAAATTTAAAAATGGCATAAGTAAAACAAACAACATTCAAATGTAAAAAGAAAAAATATCTTTGAATACAAAAATAAAAGAATATTCATAACTATAGCAATATGAAGAATAAACATGTGAAATATATTTACAAATTCTATGGACTTATTTACAAAATTTACAGACACTTTTAAATGTAAAAAATTATCACGTTTTTGATATCAAATTAAAATGTATTAGACAAATTTTCATATAACTTTCAGTTTCTTGTTCTTTCGTTAACTTTAGTCCTTCCTTAGCGGCGGTTGTGCGAATCATCTCTAAAATTATGGAAGGGTCTTTCCCGATCGTGTCCTTGGCTATTGCTTCGTAATTGAGGGCAAGTTCCTTTTTCCCTTTCTCCAATTCTTCTTTTGCATATTTTATCAGACCGTTCACAGATCTTTCCAAAGAAAAATAAAACTCTTTCCAACTTTCCAGGCATTTTATTTTCATCAAAGCTAATTCCATTAAAGTTATATTATCGGGATTTGCAAAATTTCTGAAGGACTTTTCTGAATTAATGCCTTCCTCTTTTGAAATTGATATTATGGTCTTTATGCTAGAACCTAAGGCCCCAATGTCAGGAATGATTAACTCTAAATCAGCAATTGCTTTATCCATACTGAAGTTCTGAAGACTACTCTCGCCTTCAGATACTTCAGACACCTTACTCTCTTTTATCGTAATGTTTTCTTCACTCTCATTGCTATGAGTAGATGTCATTATTGAAGGTACCACTGGAAAACCCTCAGCCTTTTTGTCTATGCTTGGCATGTTTCCAGAAGCTAAAGACGTACTAAATGAACAAGAAAGTAAAGGTGCAATATTTGAAGCTTCATTTAAATTTCTGTTTTCGAGATCTGAGGAGAGTTCATTGGTCAAAGTCTTAATAAGTGCAGGAGAAGACTCTACTGAAATCGGGTTCAATGGCGAATGAACACCCTCAGGAGGTGGGGTTTCTCTTTTGGAACCATCAATTGATGAATCTCTGCTTGTCGAGAAAGAGGATTTAAATACAATAACATCTTCTTTAGACGAAGCTTTAATATTTGCAAGCGAAGACTCTGTTGAAATGGGGGACAATATCGATTGATTTCTCTCGGGTGGTGGGGTTTCCCTATTAGAACCATCAACTGATGAATCTACGCCTGGCTGAAAAGAGCTTTTACTTACAATTATATTTTCTTTAGACAAACTCTTAATTAATATGTGATAACGAAGATTCTACTAAGATTTGGGACAATGTCGAATCAGCATTTTCAGGAGGTGGAGCTTCTCCTTTGGAAACATCAACTGATGGATCTATGCTGGTCTGTAAAGAGCTTTTACATACAATAATATCTTCATTAGTCAAACTTTTAATATTTGCAGGTGAAGAAGACTCTAATGAGTTAAGAGTCAATGACGAATGAACACCCTCAAGAGATGGGGTTTTTATTTCAGAACCATCAACTGACGAAACTATGCTTGTCTGGCAGGAGCTGTTGCGCACAATTAAATCTTCTTCAAAGTCTGCAGGGGAAGAGAATTTTTGTTTTTTTATTAAACTAAGCTGCTGATCAACCCCAGGAGCAGTTTTATCATCAGACAATGATGGAGTATTCGTAGAAGTAATTCGACTATCAAGATTTTCTTCTGACGGCACTGAATATAAATAAGGAATTGTCAAATTAGAAGAACTACTATGAGTTCCGTTACTACAATAGCCTATATTGTTTGTGGGTTGTGATGAGCGGTCAGATATAATAACAGAGGAATACCCTTGGCTTGTTGAGGTGATATTAATTTCTGATTTACTTGGTTTAAAACGTGTATCCAAAACAGATATAACAGGAGGAGGTGGAGGAGGAACAGATTCGATTTCAGATATCATAACAGAGGAATACCCATGTCTTGCTGAGGTGATATTAATTTCTGATTTACTTGGTTTAAAACGTGTGTCCAAAACAGATATGACAGGAGGGGGTGGAGGAGGAGGAACAGATTCGATTTCAGATATAACAGAGGAATACCCATGGCTTGCTGAGGTGATATTAATTTCCGATTTACTTGGTTTAAAACGTGTGTCCAAAATAGATATGACAGGAGGTGGAGGAGGAGGAACATATTCGAGTTTTTGTCTAAATTTTCCAACAAGATTCATCACACGGTTCTTAAGTTCCGATTTCTCAATAAAATCAAACTTTGACTTCCAATACTCCAACCACAACCTCTCTTGATGTTCCTTGCTTTGGTTAGGATATTTGACCCTATACATCTGCATGAAACCCTCGTAGCAATCCTTGTGTTTCTCGTACAGGTATGGCATAGTTTTATAATCTTCAAAATCCTTCAATAAAAAACAAATCAAAATTCACACCGAACATAGATGAAAAAATAGTATTTATACTGTATTTGTTATATTATATAATATATATATATATATATATATATATATATTATATATAATATATATATATATATATATATATATACTATAATATATATATATATATATATATAATATATATGATATATATATATGAATATATATATAAGTATATTTATATATAGTGCATGGCGACGATTAATGTCATCGTCTCTGCAAAATCGCATATTTTTGTTACATCGTCATCGTCATCGTCAAATTTCGCCGATTATTTTCCGATTAAGTGAACAAATATTAAGAAATTTGAATAATATTAAAACTCAACAAATAATGAATCATATTAATTAATAAATAATAATAATAATTAAATAATAATAATAATAAGATATATATAATATATAGTATATATATATATAATTATATTATTATATATATATATATTATATATATATACATAATAATAATATATATATATTATATATATACCCATTTGATTATGTAGTGTATGAATTCCAGTGCCTAATGGTTCGCCTTCTGTTATGCGTTCAATTCCACACTGTTTCCTCCAGACAACATATCGATAGTTACACAATACTTATCATTCACACCCTCTCTAGCAACATCGAATCAGACATCCCCTATCCCCTTAATATCCATAGTGAGGAGAAAAAAATTGCCACATCGTATGTCCTGCGTTGTCGTAGAGGCGACTAAGGGACGGTGAGTATTTAGGTTGGCTGCCTACTACCACTTATCTTTCGCCAGGAATGCTAATGCTGCCTTCGGAGAGGTCGTGATCGCAATAAGCTCCCTTCTATCCTTCGGCGAAAATGTATGAAGAATCGTATCTGTATATGAAATGTCAGAGGAATAAATGTTGAGGAGATGAGGGAGAGAGGAATGAGGATAAATTGGATAGAAAGGGCAAATTTGATTTTGCTCGCTGTGACTGAACAAAGATGAAAGGAAACGTGAAAATGAGTGGTGTGGTGTGAATGTGTGTGTGCTGGTGGGAAAGGAATGAGAGGGGGATAGAAGATTTGCCAATTCTATGAGTGAGTTGGGCTAGAGAGCTATGGATAGATTTGTGTGGGAGTACTAGAAGTCAAAGGTTAAATTTAAGTTTTGAAAATATCAAAATTTGTTGTGGTTGCGACATATGACCACTGAAGGTAAATGTTGAAAAAGAGTACGATTTTTCTAGGATAATTCTGAATGATGTCTTGGATGGGGGGAATAGGAGATGCAGTTCATTTGCCACATATCTGCCCTTCAAGGATTTTTTTTTACAGTTGTCACCACCACTCACGGGCAGACCCTATTCAAGGAGGGTGTATAGTACGCTCAAAAGTTCACCCCTAGCGCAAATTACGCATATGAGCACAGACGCAGCTTTAAAGTGAGGAGATAAATTTCAGTAGGAAAAAACAGAAGATGGAAGAAATTCCACAAAACAGAGGTGTGGGAAAAAGCAAGCACCACAGCAAACTAGTAGTTACCAATTCAACACAATACTCGTTTGCGAAGATACAGCACTATATGTGCTACGCAAGGCGTCGTAAAGGTTTGGTACGCGAGTGATAATTCCCTCGAGCACTTTTCCCGCTGCGGTACCTATAGGATAGCGATAAAGCACCAACATAGCCTTGCAAAGATAGAGGGTCAAGTGAACTGGAAAGTGGAGAACAGTTTATAAGCCCTTTTGCCGTTGACTCGACCTGTCCCAAAAAGTCGGGTGAAACCAGAGCCCCCCCCCCCAGATATGAAGCAGTACTTCCATCACAGGGGATGAGACCTTTGACATGCGGAGCAACGAAAAAGGAGAAAAATTCTCACAGTCGAACAGAACTACCAGTTCTTCTGGGCCGGCCCTTAGCCAACTCATTGCTGATGTAGGTTTCCAAAGACATTTTTTTGTTTATGTTAAGCCAAGGATGTTTATATTGTAAAAAGGAGAGACGAAGAACCCGTCGAAAGAGACAGAAAGTTAGAAAGGTATTGCTTGGAAGAGGGAGATTTTTAAAAGTTGGGGTTTTAAAGAATTGGATTCACAAAGTTATTTCTATCCATCAGCGAGAATAAAATCGAAAGATTAAGACGAGAGGAGACAATTCCAGAAGTAAAAGTGGGAGTAGAATTGATATTAGTTAAAGAATGAAGGACGTGTCAATCGAATACGGAGTGGATAGAGTTAGAGGTTGCGGTGGAAGATCATTAATGAAAGGTAGAATAAAGTAGGAGATAGAACAGAACCCTAGGAACACCACTATTAGAAAAAGAAGGAAGTCGCCCCATCACAACAGCCGATATTGAGCGATTTGAAAGAAGCTAGACATAAGTAAGCAAAGAGAAGAGGAAACCCAAAGGAGGGGAGCTGGAACCAGTGGACGCTTGCCATATCAGTTCAATGCTTTGGATATGTCAAGCGCCACCAGCCCAAGTCTCCCCGTAGTTTCCTAAAGAGCGAATAAACCATAATCGGTTTGATAGGAATCTATATCGCCAGTAGACTTCGTGCAGCGAGAGCCGTACATGGCCGATCGCATCGTGAGTTTCC
>JABUQX010049176.1:0-2500 GCA_015478945.1 Trachelipus rathkii | reverse complement strand
CGGACCCGAAAGAGATTGGGGAAAGATGAAATTATTTTGTTGATTTGCTGAATATACCAAATGATGTGGAGGAGGAGGATATGCTTGAAGTGGATAACCATGGGGAGATGGTGGAGGACGAGTGGCAGATCACGGACGATACACTGGCATATGCAATGGGGAAAATGATAATGGTGAAAGCTGCGGGTGAAGATATGATACCAGCGGAAATCTTGAAGAATGTAGAAGGAGAAGGAAGTGTATGGATGAAAGAATTAATGAATAAGTGCTGGCGAGAAGAAAGGACACCTAAAGAATGGAACAGATCAGTAATATGCCCAATTTATAAAAAAGGGGATAAGGCAGACTGTAGAAATTACAGAAGAATTGCTTTGACACCACATAACGCAAAGGTATATGACACGAATAGTTAGAAAAAAGATTGAAGAGAGAGGGAGAAGTTAAAAGGACGAGTGGCAACAGGCTTAGGCCAAAGTTAGATCAACTATTGATTTGATATTCGCCTTAAAGATGGTATGTGAAAAAGGTTGGGAATTTAACAGAAAAATTGTATTTGCATTTGTAACCTGTTAAGAAGGCTTTTGATGTTACTACGAGATGGGTCCTAGTGAAGTATACTTAGAACGATCGAGGTATGGAATACCGGAAAAAAACTCAGAAAAGCAAAAAGAGTCACTTTATCGGAATGAGTTTATGCAAAAGATGAAGACCCAGATGGACGATGGGATTGGTTTTGAGGTTGATACGGCGTGAAACAGGGTAGTGTTCTCTCCCCGATTTTGTTTATCCTGTTCATGGATTCATTGTGAAAATGGTCGCAGAGAGCGATGGAGAACTGTCTTATGGATACGCAGATTGACCCTTCGTTGTGGCGGATCAAGAGAGGCTCCTGCAGAGATTTATTGGCAGTGCTGGGATGAGGGAGTTTATGAGGAGAGAGAATGAGGATAAATGAGAGAAGACTTTAGGTGTGTTGATTAATAAAGAGAGAGGAAGTGAATATTAGAGTGAGGGATCAAGAATTGAAGCAAGTTGATCAGTTTAAATACCTTGGAGTTTGTCGGGACGGGAAATGTTATTAACATAGAATTGAATAGTAGAATAGAAAAGTTTAATAATACATTAAGATTGCTATATCCGTTAATACGAGACAGAAATGTCCCTCGAAAGGTGAAAATAGTAATATACGTGTGTATATTACGACCTATACTAACGTATGGTTGCGAAGCATGGGCTTTAACTACAAAAACTAAAGAGTAGGATACAAGCGTGTGAAATGGGGTTTAAGATCCATAAGGAGGTTACAAGAAGGGATAGAATGAGCAAATGATGGATATAGAGAGAAGCTGGGGGAGAGTATACTGGTTTTTATTGAAAATGGAAGCATACCGATGTACGGACATATGATGAGGATGAATGAGGATTAGAACCCGAAGAGGTACTACAGATGGAGGCCAGATGGAAGACGCAGATGTAGTCAGCCAAGAACCAGATGGAGTGATAACGTGAGGGTGGCCATGTGAGAGAAGAACGTGGATGGGGAGCGTGGAAGATCAGGGTAACATATGAGGCCGAACGCGGTGAGGGTTTCGTCCAACATCTGACAAGCGTTCACGCATTACAGGAGTCTGGTGAGAACAAAGAATATAATAATATAACTATATATATATAATTATATATATATATATATATATATTATATTATATATATATATATTATATTATATATATAATTATATTATATTATAAATAAATATTATATATTATTTATATTCTTTTTTATATTAGTATATATATTCTTTCTTTCTTCTTCTTTCTCTTCCTCTATTCCCCAAGATTGGGGGTAAGGTGCGCTACAAGCATCGCAAAAGAAAAGCATTAGGAGAACATGACAAACGTCGAAAAGAAAGCCCAGCCTTACCCCCCTCTTTTCCATTAATTACTGAGAGCTCGTCACAGACAGAAATCCACCCTAGAGCATCAATGGGACCGCGACGGACCTTCACTATGGTAAATCGTCAATGTAAGGGTTCATCCCCTGGCCAGGTGGGGCCACAACTATGCCCCATACAAAACCCCGCCATCTTCTCTCCTATCACGCACCTTTATTCTCGCCTCTGCCCAAAACTCACATTTCTCTCTTCAGACATTCGTTCACCGACTTCAATCCACTTTCTCTTCCGTCTCCCAGCCGGTCGGTTCCCAACCAACACTCGCCACTATACATCGCTTAACCAACCGACTTTCATTCATCCTTTCCACATGGACCAAACATCTCAACCATACTTTCATTTATTCTCTATTTACCCCTTTCGTTCACACACACATCTCGTAATACGTTCATCCTTTTCACTTTATTATATCTTTTCACACTAGCATCCCAAGATTGTCCATCTGAACACCATGAACTTTTGATCTATACTTCTTATTCCAGACCATAGTCTCACTACATACAATAACAGGTACAACATACCCTCATGTAACTCTAGGAGCACTCAAGA
>JABUQX010049175.1:20000-23298 GCA_015478945.1 Trachelipus rathkii | reverse complement strand
TAGGCCTTATGTGTTAAGACCAATTTCGTAAATAATAATATATTTTAAAAATCTTCTTTAATTGCTATACCTTTCGAGAGTTTTTTAGAAAATCTTTTTTAATCATTATGGCTTGTAATACACCCCGCACGGACCCTAAAATACAAGAAACTCTCAGTACGATTCAAAGTACCGTGAGAGAGTTTCAATACACGGTGAACATGAAAGAAAATAATTTGAAGGAAAATTTTAAAACCCTCATCTGTTTATCTCCATCTTTAGTTGAAAGAAATTCAATTTCGAGTATAAATGAAATAAACAACTTGGATATAGCCCGATGGTTATTTTTTAGTGAAAGGGCCATGAGAAATTTTATTGAACGTAACAAAATTTCAATTTTACATTTAACGTTGGTACATTTTAAAAACCAAAATAGCAAATATGAAAAATGCAAAAATAGAAGATTAAACGAGAACACAATTCGACATTCGTAAGAATTATACGGAAATACCGAAATTTTTAGGTCATTTTCAGATGATATTTACGAGATAGTTGTAACTCATTCTCATTCAATTTGGCTTCCTGGGTTTAATTAGTGAATCGACCGAACGAGAATGAAATAGACTTAACAGAAGCCAAAAAAAATCGATAGTTGTAACTCATTCTCATTCAATTTTGCTTTCGGTCTCGAAAGTTGTAACCGAAAAATCGATAGTTGTAAGAAATCAAAATCTATCATACATAGAATAATCAAAAGGTTACAAATAGAACACCGTAGTAAGTTCTACAACATACTTTAATTTTAACCTGTTAGGTCATACAAGTTTGAAAATATAAGCCTGTCAATATTATGGCATCTTACACTTCTGGAAATTTCCGATCTAAATTCTTTGTGAGTAAAGGGAACAAGAAGATCAAATTTGTGCCAAAAAAACGCATAATATAATCGCACTAAAGGGAACGTTACCTTGTGAATTTTAAAAATTCGTAGAAAAAAAAATAATGGTCGTACGTAAATGCAATTTCAATCTATCAATTAGTTATGACCTACTGTAAGGAGGCACGCTAGTTTACGGCCTAAATTCCGTTTTTTTTTTTTTATTTCTGGTGGAAAAAATTTCTAAAGGGAACGATCAATTAAAATTTTTGGCGAAAAGCCATAATAAAGGGAACGGTTTTTCGTTCCATCACCTTACGCAAAGGGGGAACACTTAGGGTTTTTTTCCGGAAATTTTGAAACTTGTCCCAGGAACCCCCCGTACCCCCTTAAACTTATGAGGAGTACCTAAGGACCCTACGACTGATTTTAGTTTTACGATATCTCAAATTATTCCTGGGTTATTGCCACGTGTTGCAGCCATGTTTAGATTTTTGATTTCTTTAGCACCAAATTGGCCATTTCCGATATATTTATTTCATTTTTCAAAAAAAGTTACAAATTACCATTTTTAGAGGAAAATATCTTTCCAGGTACGTGAAGTAAGGGGCTGCAGGTCATACAGTTTTGAATATATAAATGGCTGCATGGCATCTTCGTTAAAAAGAGAGAAATCGACCGAATGAGAATGAGTTAGACTTAGCCGAAGCCGAGAAGTCGATAGTTGTAACTCATTCTCATTCAATTTGGCTTCCTGGGTTTAATTAGTGAATCGACCGAACGAGAATGAGATAGACTTAGCAGAAGCCCAAAAAAATCGATAGTTGTAACTCATTCTCATTGAATGAGTTAGACTTAGCCGAAGCCGAAGCCGAAAAAATCGATAGTTGTAAGAAATCAAAATCTTTCATACTTAGAATAATCAAAAGGTTACAAATAGTACGTACAACGTAGTAAGTTCTACAACATACTTTAATTTCAACTTGTTAGGTCATACGAGTTTGAAAATATAAGCCTGTCAATATTATGGCATCTTTCATTTCCGGAAATTTCCGATCTAAATTCTTTGTGAGTAAAGGGAACAAGAAGATCAAATTTGTGCCAAAAAAACGCATAATATAATCGCACTAAAGGGAACGTTACCTCGTGAGTTTTAAAAATTCGTAGAAAAAAAAATAATGGTCATACGTTAATGCAATTTCAATCTATCGATTAGTTATGACCTACTGTAAGGAGGCATGCTAGTTTACGGCCTAAATTCCGTATTTTTTTTTTTTTTGGTGGAAAAAAATTTCAAAAGGGAACAATCAATTTAAAATTTTGGCAAAAACAAATAATAAAGGGAACGGTTTTTTGTTCCATCACCTCACGCAAAGGGGGAACACTAAGGGTTTTTTTCCGGAAATTTTGAAACTTGTCCCAGGAACCCCCCGTACCCCCTTAAACTTATTAAGAGTACCTAAGGACCCTACGACTGATTTTAGTTTTACGATATCTCAAATTATTCCTGGGTTATTGCCACCTGTTGCTGCCATGTTTATACATTCAAAACTGTAAGACCTAGCAGGTTGAAATTATAAATTTCTATGGTGCCTACTAAAAGTTACAAATTACCATTTTTAGAGGAAAATATCTTTCCAGGTACGTGAAGTAAGGGGCTGCAGGTCATACAGTTTTGAATATATAAACATGGCAGCATGGCATCTTCGTTAAAAAGAGAGAAATCGACCGAATGAGAATGAGTTAGACTTAGCCGAAGCCGAGAAGTCGATAGTTGTAACTCATTCTCATTCAATTTGGCTTCCTGGGTTTAATTAGTGAATCGACCGAACGAGAATGAGATAGACTTAGCAGAAGCTCCGGAAATTTTGAAACTCATTCTCATTCAATTTTGCTTTCGGTCTCGAAAGTTGTAACCGAAAAATCGATAGTTGTAAGAAATCAAAATCTATCATACTTAGAATAATCAAAAGGTTACAAATAGTACAACGTAGTAAGATCTACAACATACTTTAATTTCAACCTGTTAGGTCATACAAGTTTGAAAATATAAGCCTGTCAATATTATGGCATCTTACACTTCTGGAAATTTCCGATCTAAATTCTTTGTGAGTAAAGGGAACAAGAAGATCAAATTTGTGCCAAAAAAACGCATAATATAATCGCACTAAAGGGAACGTTACCTTGTGAATTTTAAAAATTCGTAGAAAAAAAAATAATGGTCGTACGTAAATGCAATTTCAATCTATCAATTAGTTATGACCTACTGTAAGGAGGCACGCTAGTTTACGGCCTAAATTCCGTTATTTTTTTTTTTTTTCTGGTGGAAAAAATTTCTAAAGGGAACGATCAATTTAAATTTTTGGCGAAAAGCCATAATAAAGGGAACGGTTTTTCGTTCCATCACCTTACCCAAAGGGGGAACACTTAGGGTTTTTTTCC
>JABUQX010049175.1:0-10000 GCA_015478945.1 Trachelipus rathkii | reverse complement strand
ATGCGCGCATTCAGATGTAGTCTTCTCTAGTGCTTGCGCCACATACTGACAATGGCGAGTCCTGAGCGTAAAAGCTTTCTGTGTCCTACAATTTGCTAAGTGTGAATCTTTAATTACGATTCAACGTGCCGTATCGTTTACGGTTCCAATTTGACCCTCCACGTGCAAAAACATTTCGCCGATGGTATAGGCAATTTGAAACTAATGGATGTCTTTGTAAAGGCAAAAAAGTACAGGTTGCCCAAAGTGACTGTACAGCATGTGGGACCGTATCAGACCTCGTTCCTTCATATCCTAAGAAAATCCTTTCGGAGAGCAAGCACGAACTGAAGTGCCAAAACACCCGGTGGGAGGTGTTAAGGAACTTTACACATGCGTGCAACCGGTTGCAGTTTGTACATGCTTTAAAGCCCGACGACTATGCTTCTCTACGGTTTACCTTTGCCTGTGCAGTGCTAGGTCGAGACGATGACCGATCGTATAGTGTTTAGCCATGAGTCCACCTTTCATCTCAGAGGTAAGATGAATGCCCATAATTTTCGTATCTGGGGGAAAATCCGCATGAACTTATAGAACACGAACGTGATTCCCCAAAGGTTAACTTTTTCTGCGCCATATCCCGACGCCAGTCTACGGACCTTTCTTTTTCGCTGAAGCAACCCGTAAACAGGGTCGCCTATCTCTGAATATTTAACAACAAATGCTCCGTTCCACAATTATAGAGGATAACGTAAAACTTTATACGACAGCAGATGGAGCCCCCCACATGGGTCAAATAGTCGAGCATGGTTAACAACTTACTCCCAGATCTTGGTTTCAGATGTCCAGACGACAGAGCTCTATATATCTGCCCCCCCGGTCCCCGGACTTAACGCCATTGCCGATTTCTTCCTATGGGGCTGCCCAATTATACGCAGAGTTGAAACGCAGAATTGAACATGCCGTTCCTTCCTACATATAGAAAATATGTAGGAAAAACTTTGTTCAATGACTTTCACTTTGATGTATGATATGCTGTTGATATGTGTATATTACGCTTTATAATAAAGCATTGAAACGGACATTCTTCTTACGGACACCCGAATAGTATATTATTGTAAAATAATAGGATATGTCAACTTAGAATTTAATACAAATATGTATATTTTTTATAAATAACAACGCTTAGGCCTACTTCTTATATTTTTCACTAGTCGCAAAAGAAGCAAGTTCAAGTAACTAACGAAAGAAGTAAATGACTCATTGAACGGGCAACAGTCACTATCTCTTTTTTTCTTCAGCGAACCAATAAGAAATGAGAATACAGCAAAAGAAAACGTCAAACATTTCTAAACGGGATAATAACCGTGTAAGAATAAACACATTTTGAGCCATTGAAATTTTGGAAATAAGCGTTTAGGAAATTTAAAAAAAAAAAAGTTTGTTATCGAAATCGAACTAATACAATTTAAAATCGATTAGAAACCATTTATTAAACTCTAAATTAAGAAACGATTAACGGATGTAGGGAAAAAATTTTAAACTCGTAATAGTGTTACTTCTTTTCCAAATTAACGAAAGCGTTAAAAGTTAACGAAAAAAATAACGAGTTAAATTAACGGATTAATGCTTTAACGCGTTAATGCCCACTTGTATATATATAATATATATAATATAAGATATATATATATATAATAATATATAATAATATATATATATATAATATATATATAATATATTATATATATTATATAATATTATATATATATATAATATATATAATATATATATATAATATATCTAATAATATATATATAGTATATATCAATATATATAAATATATATAATATAATATGTATATAATATATATATTTATATATAATATATATTATATATAATATATATATATAATATATAAGTAATAACATATAATAATATAATATATATATATTATAATATATATATATATATATATATATATATAATATTATATAATATAAGTATATAAATATAAATATAAAAGTATATATATATATACAAATGTGAGCACCGTTAATGAGAAAGTTTACGCCGTTAATCCTAAATCGTTAACAAAAAAAAATTAACGGCGAATCATTAAAGCGTTTATCGGTAAAGGAATGTAGCGAATTTTAACGTTAATCGAATACAAAATTATCCTCTTCAAAATATGAAGAATAGTAATAATAATTGTTAATTTTCTTTATTATAATAATATCCCTAACAATATAAATAATGATATTAAGCCTATCAGACTTAAATAATTGGCTTTGATTCTAGCAGTACTTTGCCGCTTGTCCAAAGAATACTTCCAAAGAGTAAATACCTTAATTAATATTTAATAGTATATTATTATTGTAAAAATAATAGTATATACAACCTTACCCAACTTCTAAATACATTATACAAATATGTAAATTTTTATAAATTACACGTTTTATAGGCCTACTTCTTATATTTTTCAATAGTCAGAAAAGATGCAAAAGAAGCAAGCTCAAGTAACAAACGAAAGAAGTTAATGACTCATTGAAAGGGCAATCACTATCTTTTTTTCTTCAGCGAACCAACAAGAAAATGAAAATACAGCATAAGAAAAAACATTGTTAACATTACTATGGGGCGTAGGCAGATTATTTAGGGGGTGCAAAGGTTGATATAATATAGATATATATAATATATATATATACTATTATATATATAATATATATATATATATATATTAAATATATATTATAATAATATAATATATTATATATATATATATATATATTATATATAAGATATTATATATATGTTATATAATATATATATTGTATATTATATAATATATATATATATATATAATATATAATATAATTATTATAATATATATTATAATATATATATTATATATTACTATTATATATATATATATATATAATATATATATATATATATGTGTGTGTTTGTTGTGTGTGTGTGTGGTGTGTGTGTGTGTGTGCTGTGTGTGTGTGTGGTGTGCACGCAGGATTTGACTTAGGGGCTAGCAAATTTGAATGATTTATGTCCTTGCTCGCACTGATCAATAGACGGTGTGGGTTAGTTAAACTACAATTTTCCTTTCAAAATGCTAATGAAAAAAAATCATAGAATAAAAAGTATTTCTTTAACAAAAATAAATAAAATAACAATCCTACAACAGTTGCAATTAAAAAAATTTATGTGTCACTAGGTGAGTAAAAAAATTACTTAAGCCGTTTTCGATTTTGCATTTGTGCTTACGGTCGATAAGAAATGCTAATCCAGTTTTAGCACATTTAGCACGAATTTGGGCATAAACGAACGTTTGTTTCCATATATTTTAATCAGCTGTTTTGATGGAGCGCGTGTTTTTTGAATAAACAGAAATAAAAAAAAATAACAAATGGTTTTTATTACAAATAATTGATCAACTATTGTGATGGAGTTTATCGATTTGGAAGAAATTAGATTTAAAGCTAATTTCATGAATGAAACATTTGTGAAATCAAACGACCTACTACGCCGCCATCTTGTTTGTTTACATTTTTTCGTAAGCATTTTCCTTAAATTCGGTCGCACGGGAAAGAGCAACCCTACAGAATTTAGGAAATTCCTTACGTTTAGTGAGCATTTTCCTGAATTTGTGCCAAATCATAATCGAAACGCAAACTTTAGATTTCTTACGTTTCGTAAGCAGAAATGCCAAAACGAAAACGCCTTTATTTGAGAAACGTAAAGTAATATTATGGGGGTGGCGAGTACTGAGACCGAGTGGAACAATATTAATCTAAACTCAGCATTAGACGCCTTGGATTTTCAGCGGATTTCGCAATTACATTTGTTTCTAATTTGTTAATTTTTTTCTAGTATTCTAATATTATATATTCCTAATATTCTATGAATACTCATTCTACATAGCCCATTAAGCCTGTCTTCGTTCATTGTGTTTCTTAGCCAAAACCTTACTCTTCACAGGTGCTGAAAAATCTTTCAATGGTAGCGTACTTATGAACACGTAGCACAAGTGCAATCAAGGGACAAGTTTTTGATTTGAGGAAACAAGGGGTTGGCTTCTTTAATGACTTCAGTAAGGTCCAAGTCTTTCAACTTTCTTTTATTCAGCCACAAGGTATACCATAAGTAAGTTTCGGTATGAATTTTGTTGATATGAAGATCATAGAAAAACTTTGAAAAGCGGAGGCAAATGAAGAATTTGAAATTGCTGCACGATGTTTCTGGAAAAATCTGTCTCTAAAGAGGATGAAAGGAATCAAGATAAATAGCACAGCTACAGAACCCTCCAATCCAAGCAGAAGCGTTTCAGCAGGATGATGGCTTTTCGCTTGTTGGATTGTAACTTTTTCTAAGATGGAGGAACTTCTAGCTAAAACTCATAAATTGAATATAAGATTGTCGATAAATAGATTGATCACAAGTATTTGATCACAGTTTTACAGTGATCATTTGACCAACTTCAAAAAGTCTTGGACATATCGGTGAAAACGTATGAAAGTATTAATTGACGAATAATGTTTAGCCACTGATTTCAAACAAAATCGATTGGTTTTCTCTCACTTAAGAGCGTAATAATAAATTGGTCTTGTTTCCAAACATATAAAACAGAAAGCTGTTTTTCTTGTTTGACTGTTGCCTTCCTTTGACAATTTCTAACCCTAAAACAATTTTTATCATATTTATGGAAAATAACAAACATATGATATTTTCAGTTACCAACGGGTTTCACAAAGTTAGCAAGTTGGGAATGTATTTTTTTCTAGGTGATCTCCAAAAGAGTTTGTCTTTTTATTGTGGCCAACAGCAAGTTTTCGAATTTCACGGAATAATGTTTATCATTAATGACTAGCTTAAGACGATGGTTTACAGTTTACACAATGAAAATATAATCTTTTTTTTATATATTTTTCCCGCAATTTCTTTTGAACTCCATTTGTTCTTCCCTACCCATTGCTGATCGCACCGTCGTACCCTGCTGACCTAACGCTATAGACAAGAATCCAAACCTTCCATTTTCTAAAAAACAAATCAATCGTTTGGCAATGGTTTTATTCATACACTCTTCAGAGTTTCAAACTCCATGAAATTATAATTAAGCAGTCAATTTTCAAAATTATAAAACCTTAATCCATAGATATTGCTCATGCCTGACAAATCCGCAGTTTCATCAGCCATTATGGAATAGACACTAAAGTTTTGCAATCCAGACAATTCATGTTTTTTATGATAATTCCAAACACACAAATTGATGTTAATTTTGAATCATCATACTCTTTCAGACGCATTCTTCTGTCCTGAACTATCTTTTCTTTCAATCCACATCACCACTTGTCTATTCTAATTTAATCATTGTCTTCAAAAAATTCCCTCATGCAGGCCTATACCTCTTAAAGGTGATCAAGGGTTCCGAATAAAACTATTGTATTAAAAATTAAGTAATATCTTTTCTGCATTGTTTTTTTTTATTGAGCATTCATTTTGTTTTCAAAATGATTTTTGCAGATGGATCATAAACCAGTACGCACTTCACAGATGGATTAGCAGCTTTGCAGCGATAAGATGTTATCCGCAACATACTGAGAGCAGCTCTAGCGGAGAATACTCTCAGAAGCTAAACAGTATAAAACACACACTAGTTGACTCCAAGCCAAATGAAAAAAAACACATTAAAAACTCTTTAGGAAAAATATGTTTTATAATACGTAGTTAATATAATTACTACTTCATTATCTATCGATTGATGTAACTTTTTCAGTTTTTCTACTAATAAACCTTTAGAAACGTCGTCTGCCAAACATATTACTTCTTTTTAATTTCGCCAAATTAGGGGAAAGTGCCCCCCGGCCCCCGTAATACACCCATATTACATTACTAAACGGGATAATAACCGTTTAAGAATAAACACATTTTGACATTGAGAGGACCGTAGAACATTTTTGAAAAAAAAAAGTTTATGTTATCGAAATCGAACTGCAATACATTAAAAATCTATAAGATAATACTTTATAAACTCGAATATTAAAGTAACGGTAAACGGAGTAGGGTAAAAATTTTAAACTCGTTAACGATAATTCACAAATGTAACTCGTTAATAGGTCCGTTACTTCTTTCGAAATTAACGAAAGCGTTAAAGGTTAACGAAAAAATAACGAGTTAATTAACAGATTAACGTTTAACCTTAGATGCCACCTTTGTATATATATATATATATATATATATATATATAATATATATATATATATATATAATATATATAGTATATATATATATAACTATATATATAATAGTATATAGATATATATATATATATATAGATATAATATATATATATAATATATATATATTATTAATTTAATAGTTATTAGAAGAGTGACGTAACGTAAGAAAAGCCCCCCTACAATCCCCTCATACCTTAATGAGAGCTCGTAGTCGTAAACCAAAAATTCCACCCTAGGACTTCAGAATGACTGCGATGAACCTTCACGTACTCTTCAAATGTGAGGTTCATTCCTGGGCCGACCCACAACATGGCTAGGCAGATTCTTTAGGGGGGCAAGGTGATGATATATATATACTTATATATATTATATATAATAATATATAATAATATATATATATATATATATATTATATTATTATATATATATATATATATATATATATATATAATATATACATATATATATTATATATAGTATTATATATATATATATATATATATTATATATATATATATAATAATATATATAATAATATATATATATATATATATATATACTATTTATATATATATATATATATATTAAATATGGTCTTCAAAAAGCTGTAATATTTCTTTATTTTCTGCAATTGTTTTATGATGTGTCTGCAGCTGAATATCAACGGGTACGCCTTCCGAGATTGATTTAACAGCTTTGAAAGCTGCCAAATGCTATCGACATACTGAAAGTTCTAGCTGAGAATAATGTCAGAAGAATCCAGCTGTATAAAATCACAAAGTTCGTTGACTTTAAGCCAATTTGAAAACGAAAACACATTATAACTTTAGAAAAAATAATAATAATACGTAGTAATTTGTAATTACTACTTCATTATCTATCGATTGATGTTTTTTTCAGTTTTTCAACTACTAAACCCTTAAAAATGTCGTCTGGTAAACATATAAGGTTCATAATTTTTATTTCGCCAAGATTTAGGGGGGGGACAAGTGCCCCCCCCTGCACCCCCCTGCCTACGCCCATGCCCACAGCTATATCTCCCTCACGAAACTCCCGCCATTCACACTTGTTATAAACCTTTCTTCTCGTCTCTGCCAAATTCATATTCATTTCCTTCGGACATTCCTTTACTGACTCAATCCACTTTTCTTCCCTCTCCCAGTTGGTCGATTCTTAGCAAGCTCACCACTATACATCCGGTTAATCAACCAACTATCATCCATCCACATCCACACATCTCCACACATCTCCACACATCTCCACACATCTCCTTCACACTTTCATTCACAATTTTACCAGTTCTTTTCACACCTAACACACCCCTAAAAGTGTTCATCTTAACAGAGTGTACATTAGATTTATACCTTTTGTTCCATACATTAGTTTCAATACTATACGTTAACATTAAAAATATACCATCATTCAAAACTCTAGCACACTGAAGACCTGGTCCCATTGTATTCACCAAATATTTAATTGCACAAGCCATTTTCCCTTCATTCACAGCTTTCCTGCTACATTCTGCATCATAAGTTCTTTTTCCATCCAACGTGTTTCCTAAATATTAAAACTCATGTTCTTGTTCCAATTACACAACATCAAACCTGACCTCACAAAGAGGACTATCCTCACTCACTACAATCACCTACTCTTACCTACATTTACATTCAAAATTTCATACCCATCCTTTTACAAACCCTGCCAAAACCTCTCTACCAGTTCTATCAAACTCTCTTCAAATTCGCCACACAAAAAGCAATTCATCCGCGTTCAATACGCAGGGCACCCTCCACCTTCTTGAATTCTATAACAGTCTAACACAGTGGTTCCCAACCTTTTTCAGTCTATTACCTATAAAGCCGGTTAGATATTAGCAAATACCCCCCAAGAAAATTTAGTTTAAAAGCAAATTAGCTTTAGCTATTGCCTTTTTTTTCTTTAAATTGTGAAAAGTTAATACTATTTTTAATTAATTTTAATCATTCAAACAAAGAAAACACCTTTTTTTTAGCAATTTATTAATTAGTCAAGAAATAATGTTGAAAATTAATGTAACAAGTAATGAGACGGTTGATATTGCTTAGTTTTAACAATTTGTTTAATATTTGGTGCACTTCCCAAGCACATCGTAAAGTCGTGCTCCAAGTTCAATCGGTTCCTTGCTTTTGTTTTCATTGTCACCATTGTCGAAAATACACTTTCACGCCTTTAATTTGTAGCGAATGGGATCAGTATTTTCAAGGCTTTTCCCGATAATAATGGATACTCGTCACTAATTTTTTCCCAAAATGTGTTTCGAAATCTATTTTCAGTGTGTTGTCTTCAATTACAGTATCTGGAAATATTCCTTCATCCACTGAAAAGGGTCTTAGCACACAAGCATTTACTTGGCGATTTTCCAAATCAGGAAAATATTTGCTGATAGAATGTACTCTGATGACATTTGATCTGTGAATGAGCATTTTTCATTTCTTCCGTCGAGCACCATTGTTAGTTCTGGGAACATCGAAACATCCTCAACTCCAGCTCGGCGTTGGTAAAGCTGCAATTTGCGAAGAAGGCAACCTTATCTTGAGCTGTTAAAATACTCGTCATATTCCCTTGCAAGGTGAAGTTAAGCGTATTTATTTCTCCGACGAAATCCGCAAGATATGCCAGTTTGGAAATAAATTACATTATCTGTTATTTTGGAGTGTAACTTTTTCTCCTTATCCTTATCCGGTTTTTTCATTTCCAGAAACAAAGCAATTTCTTCTCGAGGCTCGAGCACTCGGTGCAACACCTTGCCCCGTGATAACCAACGCACTTCTGTGTGGAATAACAGCATGTCGAATTTGTCTCCAAATTTTTATCGTATCCAATCATCGTATCCAATCATGCGCATAACAAACAGGCAAACAATTATTTATTTAAGCCAAATGAGTGAAATCCCAGCTTAGATTCTTCGCTACAAACGCACGTGAGAGAGTGCGAGTACTTTGTAAGCGATATCAAAAAGCATAAAATTATTTCACTCACCTGCTTTTGGTTCTAGTCAAAACAAATCAAAATATGTTCAGAAGGTAACGAAATCGGCGAGATCAATCACACATGCACATCACACATTGGTCAGTGGGCGGAGGGCGAACTACTGCCTTACTCAAACGAACAACGATCTACCGCCGATAGTTCAGGCTTGCATTCGTATTTAGGTAATAAATTTGTACCTAAATTCTATTCACAACTAATCACAATATTAGTATTAGCGTAGTTGTATAATCTGATACAGAAATTTGTTTAATAATGTTAGACTGTGATGATCAATCCGATTACCTATCTTTACCCCGTCTGAAAATCCCATTTTACCCCTTTGGGGGTAATTACCCCCAGGTTGGGAATCGCTGGTCTAACACCTTCTCCACCACCCCTACCTCTAATTCTTTCATCACCCCATCTATATACAAATTAAATAACCCATAGAACAAAACATACCTGCCTAACTCAACTATTATACAAACCAATTCCAACTTTCAACTCCATTTATCATACACGCATTACCATTTCATTCAGAAGCCTACAACCAACACTATATATCCGTAACACTGCCACAAGATCCCTATTAATACTGTCATTATGCCTGTTGGGTGGTGCGCCGAGTGCGTCTGTGTATTCATGATGAAATTTTTTGTTAGGCGACATTCTGTTTTGCTACCAGTTGAATGGTTATGTATTTTGTGTCAGAGTGTTGTGAACCTTTAAGTTTGGTTGTATGCTATTGGTATCTCTCTCGT
>JABUQX010049174.1:0-25000 GCA_015478945.1 Trachelipus rathkii | reverse complement strand
AGCGCGCACGACGGATGGCAGGAAGTCGGGGTCTTCGGCCTTTCCGGGAAACTACGGGGTAGGACTAAATTCCCCCTGTCGTTCCCCGTCGGCTCCGAGCCCCCTTACATTGCCGGTGTAAACCTTTACAAATAGGCAAATTATTTATTTCTTATTTTTATTTTTTACGATGTTATTTATCTAAAATGTTTGATCACAGTGATTCCAAAAATGTATCCTTTTCGCATGTTAGCTATTGTATGTTTGTAGTATTTGTTTATTAATAAACGACACTTAAAATTGGGACCAGCATTCCAGCAATGTATTCCATTTTCTTGTAGCTTATTGTAATTTTTGAGATATGGATTGAGGATATGTGGTTTTTAAACCAAATTTTCACCTATATATATATATAATTATTATATATATATATAGTATATAAATAATATATATTATAATATATATATATATGTACATATCCAAATATATATGAATATATATGAATATATATATAGATTGATTGATTGATGAGTGATTGATCTGATTGATAGACATGTGAATAATAGTGATAGATAGTGATAGGAAATAAATCCACGATAGCACTAGATTAAGAAGATCAATAAATAAATCTCTCTTTACTCTCTCTATAAATAAACGGATATATATATAGTAATAATAAAATATTTACCATAGTATAAATATATAAATATAATATTATAATATAGTGTATAATAAATATTATATATATATATATATATCATAGTATATAATATATATATATATTATATAAATTATTATATATGATATATATATATATATTAGTATATATCCAAAGGCTTTTAAGATAATATATTCGAATAATAGTTAATTTCGGCACTAAATTTTTGAATAATATATGTACTGTCTTAACAATATATAAAAATATATATATAATATATTATAATTATATAATAGTAATATATTAATATTATATTTTATTATAATATATATAATATATATATATATATATATAGTATATATATATAATATTATATATAATAGTAAACAAGTTCAGAATCATTAAAAAACCTTCAAGAAAAATAAAACTCTCTCTCTTCTCTCTCTCAAAACACACACACACAACATATTAAAATAAGTTTAATATAATAAATATAATATTTATTTATATTAGATATATAATAGATATATATATATATAATAAAAGATAATATAAATATATATATATATATATATAAAGAATATATATAATTGAGGATGATTGAATATGATAAATAGATAGGAGATAATTAAAAAACGTCTCTCTACTATCTCTCTCATCTTCTCTCTACTCTCTCTCCTCTCTCTCCTCTCTTCTCTCTCTCTCTCTCTCTCTCTCTCTCTCTCTCTCTCTCTCTCTGTATATATTAATATATATATAAGGATATAATATATATATAAAAGATATATAGTAATAATATATAAAATAGATATTATATAATAAATATATATTATTTAATATATATAATATATAGAAATATATATTATATAGTATATTAATATATATATATATGTATATATAATTATATATATTAATGAGATTAGATAATAGATATAATATATCAGTGCTGCTGAAATATTCATATTATATATTAAGAGTATTAATTATATATATATATATATTATGTATATAAGTATATAATATACCACACAACCTTTGGCCCACCCTAAATTAAGTTTTAGGCATATATTTGTTAATAATCAACGATTAATTATTGATTGAGATTTCTTTATAAAGCATTTTAGATGCGCTACAACTTTTATATCTGACAATATTTTGAGGCACGAACCGTTCACCAATTTGGCACTCCCAGTTTTTCGGCTTTCTTCGTCGAAATAAAAATATGAAATTTAGCCATATCTTTTTTCCAGTTTATCCAATCAATCCCAATTTTTGGGTATAATTTTTTTACAAATTTCAAATTTATTATTTTATAATTTTTATGTATTAGCTCTATTTTTTTATCTCGAAAAATAATGGGTTTACAAAAAAACTGATCAAGGAATAAAAATCGGCATTTCATAAAAATAATCATATGCTCGCAAAACATTGTTGAAATTGATGGGATAAAACTGGAAAAAAAGTATGAGATATAAATTTCCATTTTTTCTTCGACGAAAATCCGGTAAAAGTTGGAAAGGTGTATCCATATGATGGTGAAACTGGGTTCAGTGCTCAAAATATTGTTAGATATAAAAGTTGTAGCGCAATCTAAAATGCTTTATAAAAATCTAATTATGATCAATTAAAATGGCGGGTTGATTATAACTAAAAATAAAAACCGTATGACCTAACTTTATTAACAAAAAACAAAGGCCCAAATCCAGTTCCACAGAGTTAAACGCCCCCTTCGTGTTGAAAAAAGGAGGTGGATGATTTTTATCTTCATCTGTAACAAACTAATTTATCAATGAAAAGCATATCGAGAATAAAGTCTAGGTCCAGTGATTTGAGAAATCTAACTACAATATAGGCCTAAATTGCCGTTGATATATGAAAAAAGTTTTTAAAGGAAAAACCTAAAAAAAGGTAGGTCCACAACTACTTTCTATGGAAAAACTTTTAATTGGCTTTGACAAATACGATCAATATTGGTTGTTAGTTCGCCCAAGTCGAAGGATTAATTTAAGACCAAAATTAAAGCAATTGGCATCTCAAAAGGAAAAAAATAACAAAAATTGCATTTGTTGTTTTCGGGCCTACTTATTGCTTTTTCGGGGGGTTCAGAAAACCATCAATAAATTCTATACCGCTTGAATTTTCAATTTTCGATTTCAGTATGTTGTTCCTCTTGCGCTAACGATTAAAACTATATATAACTGAATAAAATCTGTAAAGTATGAGAGAAATTATAAAGAACTGAAAATTAAGATCAAAAAGAATTTCGATTCCAATCCGCAATAGCTTATGCGAATACAGCATCTTTACTGCATTTTTTGGGGAAGCGTTAATTAAACTTTTTAAATATTAATTTTTTCAAATAGCAATTTTCATTTTCTTAAACTTTGAATATAACTCTATATGTATGGAAAATTTGAGCCAAAAATATTATTTCCTTCATATATAGTTATATTAATTTATTTTGGTAGGCCAGTTATGAAAAGGTGAATGCCGGTTATATTCAATATTTTTAAAATTCTTTATTTAATATGCGGTTTTTTGGCATTTTTCATTAATTTAATGATTTTTACACTAAAAATAGTCCATAACCATAATAATACAAATGTATAAAGTGATATAATAATAATATTTTCATCGCGTCCCAAAATCTTCCATCCATTCAAGTTATATAATAATAATAATAATAATAATAATAATAATAATAATAATAATAATATAATAATTAATAAATTCCCTAATGGTTGCACAACCAGTCACTGATTCCTATCCGTTCATTCAACTTATATAATGGAGTACTCCAGGAGTTATTCTCTCACTTTCACTTTTTAACCACTTCATGAACGACCCACCTAATCCTACATACCCTTTACGTAAAAAAAAAAAAAAAAAAATAATAATTTTGCCGACGACCGAAATATCACAACCCAAAGTCCATCCATACATAACGCAACTCGAGAACTGCAACAAAACATAAACCATTGTGAACAATGCCTAACAATAAATAGAATGATTATATTATATATTATATTATATATTATATTATATATTATATATTATATTCTAATGGTTAAATTTAAGTTTGAAAAGGTCAAGGTATGTGTGGTTATGTGACGTATGGTCCATCTGAGGGAAACGATTGAAGAGAGTACGAATTTTTTGGATAATCTGAATGATTGTTCGGTGGGGGTGGTAGGAAAGCTCAGATTGATAGGTTTGGGGTGAGAGGGGAACCTGATGGTTGGATAGGTAGATCAAAAAGGGTGGAGTTATAAACAGGTGGTTTTGGGGTGGCGGGAGAAAATGGAGAATGGTAGGAAGGTGATTGATTTCTGGAAGAGAGAGGTATGTGATGTACATAATACTTTCTGTTAAAACACAAGAAGTATACCATAAGTATATACTAGATTGGTGTAGGTAAGGATGGTATCGAAGTGAAAAGTATGATTGATTTAGTGTTGGTGAAGAAGGAATGTTGAAGTATGTGTTGGATGTTAAATCAAGTTAGGGGTTTAGGAATGGGATTATCGGATTCATTAATGTTGTTCTATGTAAAATTAAGTTAAGTTGGATGGATGGAGAGGAAGGTGATACGGAAAGGAAGTAGGTAAAATTAAGAGTGAGAAGTTAATGTGTGAGCAAGATATAAGGTAAGTATTGTAAGAGCGCTCGCTAGAAAAACGGTATGAATGAACAAGTTGTACTGAGGCAAATCTGGGAGCAAATGAAGAAGGCAATTGTTAGTAGTGCAAGGAAGTGTGTGGATGTGCTAAAGTAGGAGTAAGAATGTTAACAGCGAATGTTGGAATGGAAGAGGTGATGAAAGCGGTTAAAGGTAAAAAAGAGCGTGGTTGAATTTACTAAAAGCAAATGATGAAGATTCACAAGAAAGATGTTTGGAATTATATAAGGGGAAAAAAAGAAATACTAAAGGTGTATACGTAGGAGGAAAACAAGAGGTAAATGAACAGTTGGAAGGAGGATGAATGTAGACTTACAAGGGAATAGGAAGCTCTTCTGGAGGAAGCGCGAAAGATATATATAAGAATGAGAATAAGGGGATCTGCTTAGAAATTTTGAATAGGGATGGTGCTTTTGTAAACTGATGAAAATGGATGTGAGGGGATGTGTGGAAAGAACATTCGAAAATCCTGCCACAATATTAACCAAGTAAGAGTGAGGTTGTTTAGTGAATGTTGTGTTGGTTTGATGGTGCAAGAAGGAATAGGTTTTTGGGGATTGAGGTTATTAGTAAGGAGAGAGGGAATGGGTAGGGTGAGAAAAAGTTGAAGAATGGTTAAATCTGCAGGTATAGATGAACTTACTAGTGAAATGATCAAGAAGCGAGGCGAGTGGTGATGGATTGGATTTGGAAGGTTGCTTGAATAAAGCGTTTATGGAGGTATAGTTTCAAGGGATGGAGGAGAGCGGAAAGAGTACCCTTGTATAAGGCGTTAAGGGAGAAAGGGGAACTGTAGAAATTATAGGGATATAAGTTTATTGAGTGTTGTAGGGAAGGTTATATGCTGGTATTTTGGTCGAAGAGTGCGTCGAGTGGACTGAGGGACTGATTGGTGAAGAAAAACGTGGTGCGTTTAGGAGTGTAGAGGATGTGTGGTATCCAATCTTTACATTGAAACAAATGACTTGAGAAAATGAGGGAGAAGAAAGAATAATTTGTATTTAGGTTTTATGGATTTGCCAACAGGCGTATGATAGGAGTAATAGGGAAGCTATATGGCAGGTATTAGTGATATATGGTGTTGGTGGGAGGCTTCTGAATGGAATCAAAAGTATGTATTGGCGATGTAAAACGATAGTGAAGCGTGTGTAAGAATAAATGGTGTTCAATGGTGATTGGTTTAGGATTAATAGCGGAGTAAGCACAGGGTTGTGTTATGTCTCCCTTGGTTATTCAATTTGTATTACTGGATGGGGTTATGAAAGAATTTGAGGTGGGGGGTGGCAGGAAATGGTGGAATTGGGGTTTTTTTTGGGTTAGAATGGTGGAGATGAGTGGAGGGTGCAGTGAGATGAGTGGAGGGGGCCCCTACCTATTATATGCGGATGATTTGGTTCTGTTCATGTGGCGGAATCTGAATAATTTGAGAGGATTGATAGAGAGATTTAGCAGGGCGTGTGAAAGAGAGGTGGCTTGGAAGTAAACGGGATAAAGAGATAAGGTTATGGTTGTGAGTGAGGACCACTCTCAGTGTGAAGTATATGTAGATGGTGGAGGCAGCCTAGAACAAGGTCATAAGTTTATAAATATTTAGGGTATTATTTGGATGAGAAGGAACGGACGATGCAGAAGTGTAGTAGGAAAGTTAGTGAATGCCAGGAAGGTGGCTGTTGCAATTAAGTTGGTGAATGCAAGGAGACTAAGTCTTGAGTGTGTAGGGTTTTACATGAGGGTATGTTATTGTTGGTTACCTGTGTTAGTTGTATGGTAGTGAGACTATGGTCTGGATAAGAAGTAAGATCTAAAGTCAATGTGTTCAGATGGGACAATCTTAGGGGCGTGTTAGGTTGTGAGAAGAATTGATAAAGAGAGGAATTAACGTATTAGAGAGTGGGTGGTGTGAAGAAAGGGGTGGTAAATGAGAGAATAAAATGAAAGTATGTTGAGAGTGGTTTGGTCATGTGGAAAGGAATGAATGATAGATAGGTTGGTTAAGCGATGTTATAGTGGTGAGTGTGTGGAGACCGACCGGCTGGAGACGAACGAGAAGGGGAAAAGGGATGGATGAGTCGAGATGGAACGAATGTTCTGAAGGAAGAAGAAATGTGGTTTGGCAGAGGCGAGATATAAAGTGCAGTGATAGGACGAGAATGGCGGGGTTTGTAAAAATATGGGGGACCAGGGTTGTTGGCCACCTGGGCCCAGGGGAGAACCCTTCACATTGACGATTTACCATAGTGAGGGTTAGTCGCGGTCCCCGCGGTCCCATGTTGCTCTAGGGTGGATTTCTGTCTGTCTGTGACGAGCTCTCACTAATTAATGGTACAGAGGGGGCGGTAAGGCTGGGCTTTCTTTTCGACGTTTGTCATGTTCTCCTACTGCTTTTCTTTTCCGATGTTTCCAATGCTTGTACAGCACCTTACCCCAATCTTGGGGCAAAGAGAGGAAGTCGGATTTGAAGGGGAAAAAAAAAGAAAGAAAGAATTATACTCACCCAGAACAGAATGAGATCAAACACCCTACCAACATATACATTACAACCAGATAGACTTCCTCGCAACAAACATCCCCCCCCCCAACTCAGGTTTAACCTTCGATACCCATATGCTATTCACGCCGCACATTAACAATACCACGTAAAGATATAAAGTAAATGCACTAAAAACACTGACTGAAACAAACTTTGTTCAACAAACTCTCGTAATAGTCTACATACAGTACATCCGCTCCCTCCTACATTGCGTATCACTTCCTTGGGCTCCGGTAATAATATTACAATCACAAACTAGAAACCATTCCAAACAAAGCAATAAGGAAAAAAATCGTCTCCGAACTGAAATAAAAAAAAAAATTCCATTAAAGACCATCCTGTCAATTAATTACAAAATAAATTCTTCTCTACAGACCACCTTCTACATTAAACATTATTAACATAGCACCCCCCCTCCCACAACCACAAAGAAGAAAAAACAAGTCATCATCATGCTTCTCAAATATTTACAGTACCTCTCCCCTCCACCTCAAAACACTCCCATCGCTAGACACATCCATAAACAAATAGCCCTAAGAGCAATCTGTTTATACTATACTTCAAACACCTTCACTGGAAATATCCCTTACAGAAAAAAAAACTATACCGTAACGCTAATGTAATGATGCCCCTACATCGCTCTGGCATCACCCTTCCCTTCAAGAATACAAATTTAGAATAAATAACTAAAGCAACCTCCACCAACTGCCAAAGATGACACTTCCGATTTTTTTTTTTTTGAAAACAGGACTGCAGATGCTGTAAATTTTTTAACTGTCCAGCCTGTGCTCCATCATTTCAAAATGCCTGGATTGACCGACCAGTCTACGTCCCCTCTAGCTCCATTTACACTTAAGAAATCATTAATTTAGGGTTGTGAAATTCCTGTAGTATATAAGAAAATAGAAATCTTTCCACTGATTTTACCCAAAATCTTAATTCTCTAGGCTCTTTTTAATAAGTAAAAAGTTACATCACAGTTTGGATTACATATTACTAGAATGGAAGTTTCATATACAATACCGTTATAATGCGAAAGCAAATTCATCAACACGCAGCTGTTGAAAACCTAAAGTTAGTTTTTTTCAATAGAATAGGAGCCATAACCGATATATAAATTAGGTAGGTTCAGCGGAAACTATCTTACAGAATCAGAAGAGTTGTAGCCGTGCATTGTAAAGTAGAAGTCGAAACCGTAAATTTTATAAGCCTTCGTCATCAGCAATAAATTTTTAAAACAGAGAAGAAAGCTTTTATTTCTTTCTCCATTCTCTGCAAAAAGAGAGGACCAACAGATGCAAAAGTCCGGGATTCAGATTTTCAACTTTTTCAAAACTGAATACCACCATAATATACACGAATGTTTACGCAAATGCTATGATTTAATAATTAATTTTACATTCCTACATTGTTTAGACAAATTTACAATTATACATTTAACTGATGTGGATTTTTTTTTTTTAATAAAAAAAATTAATACAAATATTCAATATTTACTGAAGTAGAAATATATTAACAGCTTTTCTGGTGCAACCAATTTGGAGCCCCAAGTTTAATTTATATGAATGGAAAGTTTTCTGGATTAAAATTTAATAAAATCGAAGTAAATATTTGAGAGCGAGTATGGAAGAGAATTGGTAAGAGATAAACAGGCAAGCAATCTGCTTAACAATTGAAACACACAAACTTCATTTTACTTTTCTAACAGAAATTGGATCCAAATTTACAAAATACAGTAGGGAACAATCCAAAACTTACTCACTCTCCTCCTTGTAGCTAAATTATATTTAAAGAAAAGGTTAGACCTACCACTTTCCAGTTTTAACACATATCGAAATGGCAACCGAATATATTATATATAAAAGTATACACGATAAATTCCACGGTAAGATAACAGAGAAACTTCTTCTTAAGAGATGGTTTTAAAAAGCAAAAAGTGGAAAAATCTACCACTATTAATAACTTCAAAGTTCAAACACATTTTATTTTCAACCGATGAAGAAAACATTTGAATGTATTAAAGAGCTAAATAAATAATATATAAAAAATCTTTTTCAAGAGGTTAAAAAACTTTCATAATGCACTGAAATTTTATTTAAAAAAAAAAAAAGAACTTTGCTCACAAATTTTATTGAAAAAAAGAAAATGGACTCGAATATTATTTAAAAAAGAAAATTAAAGTATATATATATATATATATATATATATATATATATATATATATATATATATATATATATATATATATATTATATATAATATTATATATAAATATATATATATATATATATATATATATATATATATATATATATATATATATATATATATATATATATTATATATATATTTATTTATTTATTTATTTATTTTCTCACATAATACTTGTTGAAAATCAACGCTTTCACGTCTTTCCAACTTCGGTTTTTCAGTCGGTACTGTGAAATGAATTTCAAGCATTCAGTCTGTTTAGGTGATATTTTGTTTCTAATATTTTTCTCAAAAAATTCAAATGCTAAAGTCTTTGTTTCAGTTGACCATACTTGTCGCGGTCTAATGTTCAAGCATTTTCTTTTTACGGAAGTAGCATGCGAATCTAATTCTTCGTCGCTACTACTTGCTGCTGTCGCGTCACTGTATTCAGGAACATTCTCCTTTAACAAAGGTCTCTTGCTACGAGTGATGCTCCTTCCTAAACCTACTTTATTAGTACACTCAACAACTTCTTCCTTCTTTAGCAACTTCTCTCCACTCATTATACTTGTTTCTGGTACGTTTCTGCATTCAGCATCTTTTTCTTTTTTAATCAAACACCCATTATTACTAGAATTCTCATCTTTCTCATAACTAGAATTAGTAGAGTTTGAAAGCAAATCAGAAAGTGCGATCTCCTCATTTATAGTATCCAAATTTTTCCCAGCTACTCTATGAGCGTACCCTTCATCAATAGCGATTAATAGTTTGCTGATTTTTGTCAATTCAATAGTCGAATCCTGCAGACGGTAGTAATTTCTATGTATGTTTATGTCGTGTCCTAAATGTGAGGCCAACCAGTCCAATTCATTTTCTTTGAGGTTCATAATTTGGGAAACTGTAGACACATACTTTCTCAATCGTGTACTGGTTATAAGCTCTGGTTGTTTTAGGTCACAATGTTTTACTTGATTCGACAAGGCATCGTTACCTCTTATAGTTGTCATTCCTTTGGAAGGAAACATGAAAATATTTTCTGCAGGCACTATTTTACTTCTAGTGTCACATAATATATCCAAAGCTAGTTTTGCTTTTTCTGTAATTAAAATAGGAACATGGCGTCCTCTCTTTCCACGAACTTTTACCATGTCAAGTTTCTGTAGCAATGCACGTTCAGTAACAGAAAGGGATTGTTCTATTTCTTTGTTAACAGGATTTGAAGCTGGTCTATTTACATAATCTGACAATAGCATTCGTGAAACTTCTCCTTCTCTTCTTTTGTTAAATAAAATTAAATGAGCTAAAACCGCACTGGCCAACTTCCTCCAATTATGATCACTTACATTTTTCTTTAGTTCTAAAACTAGCAAACTTATTCTTTCATTAATCGATTTTGAAAGTGTTACTATATCTTCTGTAGCAGGTAAATTATCGATTTTGTTTTCTTTTCTTTCATGAAGATCTACTCTCAGTGGAATATTAATTTCCTGGCTCCATTGTGTGCGTAAAAGGGCTTCAACATCTTTAATTTTTACTTCAATATTTTTTTCTCTACCTTTCAGAGCTTTAATACTTAATATAGTACAGCATTTGCACAATACCTGACCAAGATGAATTCCAAATGTAATTGGATTACCAGGTTTGTCTTTCGTATAAGACATAGATTTTGCAGTTCTAACTAAAATATCAAAATTAGCTGGGTCTAAAAAACTTTGTAAGTCATTTTCCTCACCATGTTGTTCTTTCAGTTTTATTAAAAATCTCGAGAGTAATCGCGCTTGATGCCGTATTTCTCTAATATTTTTTCTTTGATTAAGCATCGACTCAACGAAGCATTTTATAAGATCATCTTGTCTAGCAGCATCAGTCACTGCATCGTTTTTCATTCCAGAAAAAAGATTTGAAACATCTTTTCCAAATTCATCAATGTATGAATTTAATAGCTGATAGCCTTCTTTAACAGTAGCTTTAGGTTGTTTTTCTGATACATTGCACTTAGCAAAATGTTTCCTCGCATCTCTTTTATAATAAAATCCCAGACAATTTATACAAGGAACATAATCTTCTGGTTTGCATGGACTTCCTTTCCTCTTTATCTGTTTCGGAACAATAAACTTTCCTTCTTTTTTCTTTAAAACACCAATATTATGGTAAAAATTACCTTCTAGTCTTAATTTCCTTAAAGATCTATGCCTTTCCTTGGAATTTACTGGCATTATAAGTATTTTTTTTACATCTTCTTTGTCATAATGTACCTCTAAATAGTGTCTTCCAATCTTTGAAACTAATTTCAGGCAAAATAAGCATGCCTGTTTTTTGAATCCGTCTTGATGAATTTCAATTTTCCCAGCATAAGCAATATCCTCTGGAGGTTTTGAAAAAGAAAAGATATATATATATATATATATATATATATATATATATATATATATATATATATATATATATATATATATATATATATATAATATATAGTATATTATATATAATATATAGTATATTATATATATATATAATATTATATATAATATATATATATATATATATATAATATATATATATCATATATGAAAATTGATGAGTTATAAGAATATATAAGAAGAATGGATATTCGAGACAGTCGAAACATATGAAAGACTCTTTCTTCGCATAGTTTTTCAGGAGCGACAGGGCTAGCAACGTGGTCCTTTATTACTTTTTTTGCTTGCAGAACTCCTGGAACAGCATTTGAATCTTAATGTGCCTAGAAACACGATCACTGGAGAGCTCTGGGAGAACGAAAGTTTTGAAAAGCCAAATGGGAAGAAGATACTGCTCCAACTGAAAGGGTGAAACCCTAGCCTGAGTGTATAGCTCAAGGACTGGCATCAAAAACCATTGCGCCGAGAAATGTTTTTTCTAGAGTGCTCTAGGATAAGAGTTTCGGGGCCAGAAGATGAAAATGCTGGTCCAACCCAGACAGGGCGAAAAGCCCTAACATAGGAAGATGGGTAAATTAAAAATATATATATAATAAATAATATATATATATAGTTATATATACTTATATATATATATATATATATATATATTATATCATATATATATATTATATATATATATATATATATATATATATATATATATATATATATATCATCTACCTTCTTTCCTTCACAAGACCGAGACAGACTCTCACTGTGGTCTTTCATCAATGTAGGATTCATCCCTTTAACCGGGCGGCTCACAACCATACCTCCTCACAAATACTCTCTTTTCACTCTTATTATGCACCTTTCTTCTCGCCTATGTTACACTCACGTTTCTTTCCATCAGACATTCCTTTACTGACTCAATCCACTTTTTCTTCGGTCTCCCAGCTGGTCGATTACCAGCACACTCACCACTATACATCCGTTTAATCGCCCGACTATCACCCATCATTTACATTGTACAAACCATCTTAATACACTCGTTTGTTCTTTCATTTACACCCTTATTCACACCACACAACTCACTAACACGTCCATTCCATATTTTATGAATTCTTCTCACACCTAACACACCCCTTAAATTGTCCATCTGAACAGATTACACCTTAGATCTATACCTCTTATTCCATACCATAATTTCACTGCTATACATTAACACGGGTAACAACAAACCATCATGTAAAACCCTAGAGCACTCAAGATTTCGTCCCTTTGTATTCAACAAGCATCTAATTCCAACAGCCACCTTCCTACCATTCACAACTTTCCTACTACACCCTACATCATCTGTTCCCTTTTCATCCGACATATATCCTAAATATTTAAACTCAGAAACTTGTTCCAATTGTTCACCATCCGACATGACTTCACACCTCGAACCCTCTTCACTCACTAGCAAATAACCATACTCTATCTACATTTACCTTTAAACCCATCCTTTTACACACCATGCCAAACCCCCTCTAACAATCCTCTGATCAAATTCTCTTCCTATTCGCCACACTAAACCAAATCCTCCGAGTACAATAAGCAAGGCACTCTCCACTCTCTTCCATTCTCCATCAGTCTAACACGTTCCCCTACCACCCTACCTTTAATTATTTCGTCACTCATCCACATACAAATTATATAACCAAGGATATATATATATATATATATATATATATATATACTATATATAATAATATATATATATATATTACTATATATAATAAATAAGGATATATATATATATATATATATATATATATATATATATATATATAAAGATTAGCAGAGAGGTTTGGCAGGGTGTGTAAAGAGAAGGGGTTTGAAAGTAAATGTATATAAGAGGAAGGTAATGGTCGTAGGTGAGGAGAGTCAGCAGTGTGAAATCATTTTCGAGGGTAAAAAAAACAGCTAGAACAAATATCAGAGTTTAAATATTTAGATTGTATGTTGAATGAAAAGAGAACGGATAACGCCTTATGTAATAGGAAAGTTATGAGAGGTAGGGTAGCTGATGCTATTAAATCTTTGGTGAATAAAAATGGACTAACTCTTACTATTAAACCCTAGGGTTCTGCATGAGGTTATGTTGTTACCGGTATTAACCTATATTAGTGAAACTGTGGCGTGGAATAAGCGGTATAAATCTATGATGCAATCTATTCAGATGGGTAATCTTAGGGGCTTGTTAATGTGAAAATAATTGATAAAATGAAGACCGAACGTCTTAAAGAGTTGTATGGTGTGCTGAAAGGAGTAAATGAGAGAATAAATATGTGTATTAAAGTGGTTTGGTCATTTGGGAAAGATGGATAGTAGTTAATTGGTTTAGCAATTTATAGTGATGTGTTTGTTGGAAAGCGACCGGCTGGGAGATCTAAGAAAATTTGGCTGCAATGGACTCAGAATCAAGGATATGGGTTTACTCTTTTTTTTTAAGACAATAATGGGTCAGTTCTTCATCTTTAACTATTTTGATTTCAAGTGCTATGTTTGCCACACCCCACCCACAATCTGTGGGGAAGATATGAACGTTATATATATATATATATATATAGATATATATATATTATATATAATATATATATATTATATATATAGTATATATATAGTATATATTATATATATATTATATATATATGGACTGTATATCATTTATCACCGGTGGGAATTTGGTTTCTGAAGTCGTTAATAGGTCTTTGCTAAAATATCAAACTATCTACGTATACTTAGTTGCTATAATAACAAAATAACAAACCAAACAAAATATTGTACCTTAAAGATTTATAAAGGAAATCCAGGTACCAGGAAGTTTCGAGAGTGTGGCCGGATATCGTCGTCTGGAATATAAGCTCTTGATACCTCGGCCCAGAGTTACATGTCTCTGGAACCTTCCTCTTGTGTAGGGGTTGCGCTTCAAAGGTGTGGGGGAACGTGATATTGTAGTAACACACAAAGACAGCAAGTTTTTTATGATGGTGGAATAATAGAGAGGAAAATAAAGTACAACAGTGAGGGATGAATTAAACAAACTTAAAAGAATGTTTTATTCAATTACAACATTCGAGCGAACATTTACAATATAGATTTTTGTACAATTTAATTGATGATGATGGTATGAGACATGAAAGTCTATGTAAAGAACATTCATGTAAACAAAATGTGAAATGGGATGAAGAAGATAATAAGTCCACTAAGGAATGACTAAATAAAGACCATTCACAGAGGGCAACTTAAAGCTAAGAGGAATGACTAAAATGTAAAGATAATTAGTCATTCATTGAATAAGCAAATACTTATTCTAAGAAAGAAAAGAAAAACACAATGGATTACAAAATCGGGACCAAAACTTATCTCGATTATAAAATGTGTTCCAAAAAAACAAAAACTCTTGTCCAAAAAATACCAAAACTCTTGATAGAAACTAAGTTGTGACCCAACATAGAAAAGAAAATCTTGACCAAACTTAAAAAAGAAATTTGTCCAAAAGTATAATGAGGACTACAGAAGTTACGCGATCGTAATATAAATGATTACAATAAGGGATGGATAGGATACCATGAAATTGTCTATAACAATGAATTAACAACTTATCTTAATTAAGGAACAGAGATAGTATTGGGAAATCCACATACACAAGGGCAATAAATGTTCAAATATATTGAACCTTCAGTGTTTAAATATATATGAGTAAGGCCATTTCTGAATGAGTATAAATGGATATTACTGAGCCCAGGATTTGAAATGGATTGTTCTGAACCCAAGGTTTGAATGTGCCCAAGAATGGAATGTGCCCAAGGATGGAACCTAAAAATGGAAATTAAACTGTAGTGATTTTAACTCAAGATTATTTCCATTCTCTACTTAGAACTTTTACTTACCCCTAGTGGGGATTTGATGTTTATGAAGTTGTTTCTTGTAAAGACAGACGATGAAGAAGTATCCGAAGACGAACTGTAATATGAATATTTAGGGGATTGGATTTATAAATTAAGCATGCCTTATTTCATATGCTCATGTAATTAAGTAAGAAGCAAGCAAAAAGCACTTATGACTAAAAAATGGTTAGAACTGACCTTATAAATCCGAAGATTATGATTATAAGTTTACTTAAGATTAAAGAACTAAGATTAATGTTTTTTAAGGAGAACTTGTCTCATATGATAACTGAAAAACATCAAGGTCATATAATAATTTGTATAATGAGGGTGGAAAGTTATTTTAAGATTAAACATTAAATTAAGAGTCAGAGTTGGAACTTGCAAATTAAGTCAGAGTTGGAATTCGTTTAAAGAAAAGAGTTAATTTGTTACTGTGTAACAGGAGCAAATGTAGACACCTCTACATATATATATATATATATATATATATATATATATATATATATATATATATATATATATATATATATATATATATATATATATATATATATATATATACGATATATATATATATATATATATATGTATTAGGGATGTACGATACCAGAAAAGAGGCCGATACCGATACCGATGCCGATACTCTATTTTTAAGGTGCGATACCGATACCGATACCAGTCTTTAATTAATATAATAAATACATAGTAATAAGATAACATTTTTGTACTGCTAGGCAACTCAAAATTGCATTCCCTGTAAGAAACAATACTTAGTCATTGTTATTTCATATTAAGTTAATACACAAGTATATTTATATATAAGCTAATATACTACAGTTAAGGAGCAAGTATTGCAAATATAATATTAATAACTTTTTATGTTTGTGTTTATTTAAAAATATTCCATTTCCATTTTCCAGTAAGTATTAACAAAGTTTAGCTACTAGCTTTTATGTTTTAACATGATTACAATTTACAAGAAGATTCTTTAACTAGCTACAATATAAAGAATAAAAATAATGAAAGAGACCTCAATTAATCAGCCGAAAAGTTAAAATAAGAAAACGCTATTACTCAAACATGAGATAATAAAATACTCCTTTAAGATAGATATCATTCAATACTCAAATTCAAAAATTTCAAAATTTTGGTTGCAAAAACATTAAGCTTTCATAGTATCTGGCGAGAGACTGTTCCTTTTGGGGTGTTTACATTCCTACCTAACCTACACTATAAATACACTCTCTCGACTGATGAAGGAGGTGCTGATAATTATTTGCCTGCAAGCACTGATAATAATGAAAACCTTGGCCCATTTTCATGCCACCTCATGAAAGGATTCTCTTCTGTAGGCAGCATCTCATGTTTTCGTAGAGCCTCATCTCCTCTTTCACAGACTGCAAATTTGAATTATCTTTGCTCCTTGATGACTGTCTCTTCAGTTTTTACGATGGGGTTCCCTGGTGTGATTCCTTTGAAGGTGAATGAGATGTCAATGCAATTTCGATCAAAGTCCTAACATATCAAATCCTCATCTTCGGAAAATTTTTGAACCGACACAACCCCATCGTCACTATCAGTGCTGTTGCCAGGGGTTGCAGATAAGGCGGCTTCCACTTCTCTGTCTCTTTTTTTTTTTTTTTTTTTTTTGTCAAGCGAGCAAGCTCCTCCGGTTATGCTTTTTTAATGCATTCTAGAAGTGGTTCACCGTCGGAGGTGCCATTCTTGTGGGGTTTCAGCTAGCTTAAGGAATTCCATATTAGAACCTTTTATTTATTTATTTTTTTACAGTTGTCACCGCTCACGGGCAGAACCCTATTCAAGGAGTGGGTGTTGAACGCCTCAAAAATCCATCTAACGCAAATTACGCAGATGAGCACAGACGCAGGCTTTAAAGTGAGGAAATTAAATTGAGTAGGAAACACAGATGATGGAAGAGAATTCCACAGAACAGAGGTGGCAGGAAAGAAAGAAGCACCGCAGTGAACCAGTCTGGAGTTACTAACATCAACACAAAACTCATGTGCCGACACCAGCACCCCTTGTGCTACGGGGGCGTCTTAAAGGTGGTGTATTGAGTGGATAGTTACCTCGAACACTTGCCTCTACAGTACCTATAGAAAAGGGATAAAACACCAACACAACATAGCGCCGCAAATATAAAGGGTCAAGTGAACTAGAAAGTACAGGACAGTTTTAGGTCTTTTGGCCTTTGACTCGACCCTATCCAAAAGCCGGATGAAACCAGAGCCCCATCCAGATATGAGAGCAGTACTCCATACAAGGGTCGGATGAGACCCTTGTATAGGTGGAGTAACTGAGAAGAGGAAAAAAAGTCTCGCACTCTAAACAGAACTCCCAGTTTCTTTGAGGCCGCTATAGCAACCGTGATTTGAGGTTTTCAAAACATTTTTTTGTTTATGTTAAGGCCAAGGATGTTTATATTGTCAACAGGAGAGAGAGAACCGTCGAAAGAGATAGAAAAGTTAAGTGTGCTTAGAGAGAGAGGTGTAGAAGTTTTTAAAGAATTAAATTTCGCAAGCTTGAGACCGACCCAACCCTCAAATTCTATCCAGATCAGCGAGAATAGAATCGAAAGATTAAGACGAGAGGCAATTCTAGAAGTAAAAGAGGGAGCAGAATTGATATGAGTTGAAGAATAAAGGGTCAAGTCATCGACATATGAGTGGATAGAGTTAGATGTGCAGGTGAGAAGATCATTGATGAAAAGCAGGAATAAAGTAGGGATAAAACAGATAGGAACACCACTATTGACAGAAAAAAGAAGAGTGGCCCCATCAACAACAGCCGACATTAAGCGATTTGAAAGAAAGCTAGACATAAGTAAGCAAAGAGAAGAAGGAAACCCAAAGGAGGGGAGCTTGGAGAGCAGTGACGCGTGCCATACCCGGTCAAATGCTTTGGATATGTCAAACGCCACCACACCGTAGTTCCTAAGGCGGAAAACCATAAATCTATTGGTAGGAAAGTATATCGCCAGTAGATCTCGAGGGCCCCGAAAGCCGTACTAGTAATCAGAAAGAAGGAAAGAGATTCCAGATGATCTAAGTGAGGGTTGAGAAGAGGGTTTCAAAGATCTTAGAAAGAATACAAATTATTGAGAGCTATAGGGCGATAAGTTAGAAGGATCAAAGAGCAGCATGATTTTTTCGGAATAGCTTGGACATATGCACGCTTCCAACACTGAGGAAAAGTGCTAAGTATTAAGGCATAGAGAGTATAATTGAACCGAGGGGTGGGGTCAGCACGGAAGCACACTTCCTCAAAGTCGGAGAGAATGCCATGGACACCCACCTTCCTAAGTTCATAGATTTCAAGGAGCTCATGCACCCAATCAAATGAAATGACAGGTAAAGGCATAGGACACCTGGGAGGAGAAGGAGGAGGAGGAATACCAGGATCGTCCAGGGTTGAATTAGAGGATAATAGGAGGCCAAAGAGATGATTGGCCTTTTCAGTTGGAGTATTAACAACAGAATCATCAGGCGAATAAGAGGAGGAAAGGATGATTTACAGAAGTTGTTAGAGATGTTTTTGGCAAGAGGCCAGAGAGATTTGTCAGTAGAAGAACCAAGGAGGTCAGTGCATTTTCGTTTAATGAAAGTCAGCTTTGCTTGTCGAAGTATCCCTGCAACGATTTCTATCTGAATGAAAATTGGCAAGAGTGATAGGAGAGCGAGAATTTTCCACACCCGATAGGCTTGCATTGTCTCTAACATGAATGGCCAGGGAAAAGCACGATGCGAGACCATGGGTTTGAGGAGAAAAAGATTTAGTCAAGAAGGAATGAACCTGCTCATTCCATTAACAATTACAGTTCCACTTTATCAGCAGAATCTGGAAACGTCTTAAGAGTCAAAGCAGTCACTTCAATTATAGTTAACGTAGAAGCACGCAATGCCCCCTAATCGGCCTGATCAAAGTGCCAGAAAAACCGCATAGTGCAGGATGGAGATGTTGGAGAGAGAAAGTATTAAAAAAATAAAGTGATATAAGGTTGTGGTCAGATTTACCAATAGGAGCGAGGTGGTGTATTTATAGAGAGAAGGACTAGTGGTGAAACATAGGTCAAGTGTGTTCAAGAATCGGTTGGGACGATCCGGAATGTGTAGGTTATTTAATCAGTTGCTCCAGATCGTTGAGAATACTGAATGATTCGGCTTCCTCCCCACCTAAATCAGTACGAGAGGAACCCAACAATTCAGTTTGTGTACATTGAAATCCCTAAATGAGGGACCTCAGTATTTGGATGAGAAGATATAACAGTCGTGAGAGTAGTAAGGTAATCAAAAAAGGCATGAAAATCTGTTCTGATAGAGAACAGTAGCAGAAGCATAAGAATATTGTTAAGTAGAAGGAAGAAAGATTTTAAGCCACAGAACATCGAAGTTAGGAGATTCAAGATTCTCGAGACGTGTTATAGGAATGTTTATATTTACGCACATACTCCACCCTTCAAACGGAAATTATAAAATAAGTTATAGTTGGATATATTAAACGAGTTGAAGGATGAATTCTTAGCCATCTGGGTCTCAGACAAGAGCATAAAATTAGGTTTAGAGTTAGAGAGGTAGTATTCCATGGATGCAGAGTTAGAGTGCAAGCCATTGATGTTGGTAAAGTCAAAAGAAAGCCACGCCTGTGCAAATCTGCTATCATACACGCACACGCAATCACAAAAAAAAAAAAAAAAAAAAAAAATAAATAAAAAAAAAACAAATAGACAAAAACCAAAGGAGAATGAGGAAAATTTATTCGTACGCTAAAACCTAAATTTTAAAACCAATAAAACCCTATTTATAGCAAATATCTAAAATATGAATAATCCAGAAGTTTAAAAACACTCACGCACTCACACGCTCTCACGAAATTGCGTACAAAAAGAAAAAAATACTATTGATCAACTAAAAAAGTAGATAAATCTGTATAACTTATAATAATGGCTGTCCAAATAGGTAAATTTTACGCTAAAGACCAAGTTGGAGAAACGTTAAAAATCTAAGTTAAAAAGGAAAGAAAATCATAACTTAGTACTAGCTATCTATATCGAACTAGATTTATTATTGAATCTAAAAAGTTTCTCATAATTTTTCACCCAAAAAAGTAAGAAGTATCGAAGCTAAGTATCGGCCATTTAACCGATACCGATACCATCAAAAATGGCCGATACTACCGATACCGATACAGCGATACCGATACTATCGGTACATCCCTAATATATATATATATATATATATATATATATATATATATATATATATATATATATATATATATAAACATATATTTTTTCCAGTAAATATATATATATATATATATATATATATATATATATATATATATATATATATATATATATATTTATATATATAAATAGACTTGTATATATATAATATATATATATATATATATATATATATGTATATATATACGGTAATAATATATATATATAAATATATATATATATATATATATATATATATATATATATATATATATATATATATATATATATATATATATATATATATATATATATATATATATATATATATATATATATATTTGATCTAGACCAGGGACTTGAAATGTAAGGTTTGTAAGTTTACAGATGATACCTCAGTGAGAAATAGTGATTTATGTATAAAGATTCAAAATTATCTTGATAAACTTATTGGGTGGGCAGATAAGTGGCAAATGAATTTTAATAGTAAAAAGTGTAAGGTTCTTCACCTAGGTTATTCAAATAAAAGTTTTAACTACAATATGAATGGGGATTGGCTTGAGTCTGTGAACTAAGAAAAAGATTTAGGTGTGATTTTAAGCAAAAATTTGAAAGTAGCTAATCAGTGTTTGGAAGCAAGGAATAAAGCTAATAAGATGGTAGGTATAACAAATCCCAATGTCGTTTACAAGAACAAGGAAGTTATAAGTAAACTGTATAATAGCTATGTTAGGCCAGTATTAGAGTATTGTGCACAAGTTTGGGCTCCTTATTTAAGGAAAGACATTGATATGCTAGAGAAAGTGCAACTAGAGCTGATAGAGTTAGGAATGTTTTCTGTAGAAAGGCAATTTCTCAGAGGGGACATGATACAAGCCTGCAAAATATTAACATATTAATAATGCGGAGACCTTTAAATTCTTCATAGTAGACCACGGATTGGAGACCAGGGTGCACAGTAAGAAAATTAAAAAGGCATGTCATCTTGATATAAGAAGGCATTCATTCAGTAATAGGTTATTAATTTTTGGAATAGTTTGCCACATGAGGTTGTTGAGTGTGACTCTATTGCAATGTTTAAGAAAGGATTGGACAGGTATATGGATGGTTTTGGTATCCTATAGTATATTAAGACTAAGCTAAATTGGCGTTTTTTTAGTTATAGTAGTTATTAGGGTTAAACGCATGTTATGACTATAACAAAGTTAGCTATAGCTTTTTCTTTTAGTTGTACAGTAGACTTTTTGTATACTGCGTAAGTTATTGACAAGCCCTAGGGTGCTTTGTGAATTTGCATGAGCATGTTTGGTGGTTGGTTCTTTTGTGTTGACTGGGACAGTCTAGATAGGTACATGTTTCTTCTTACTGTATCTATATTTCTAATGTTCTAATGTAGTAAAAGGTTGGTTGTATGCCATTTAAGATGCCCCTCCAAAAAAAATCAATTTTAGAAAATTCTAACTCTTCCATGGTATAAATAGAAGGTTCCTTATATGTATACTTTTTACTTTAGCAAATTGATATGCAATTGATTTGCAATCTCCTGTGACTCAACCACAATGGCTTTTGCTCATCCTCATCAATATTTGATTTTATTAGATAGTGTTGGATTCTTAGAGAATATTCTATATAGTCTGTTTCTAATCTTAACTTTCATATTCACACACACACTATCACATTAAAAGGTGAAGTAAATGCTGCAGCATTGGAGGATTCTTCTGTTATGTATACTGTTATTGTAAAGTATTCAAACACTGAATTTAATATAATAATAAAGAATTGCAACTTGGCAAGACAATTGCAATCAGTGTAGAAGTTTTATGTCAGTCTCTGATTTCAAATTGACTAGACTTATACATTTTTATTACTCAAAGTAATTAACCTTTTTGAGGAAAATCCAATCAATTGCTGCAAAAACCTTAAAATACATTTGATTGCTCTATTTTTGGTTATCCGAGAAATATTACTGCCCATTTTGTCTTAATAATTCTTTGACTTAATTTATAAAATATTCCTGCTTAAATCTTTGCATTTTAATTTTCTTAGAAAAATTAATTTAGTCACCACAGGAAATTTGCTTTAATTTGCCAAATTTTATATTTAGTAGTTTGTTGCAACTACTTAGTTATAATATACTTTCTTTGTATCAGCTCTATAAGCCAGTGCCCTTTCAGATGTGGCAGTGAGGGGATGCTTGTTTTTATACTGTAAAATTTTCCTCATTTTCTTTTTTTTTTTTGTGCTTAATTTGGGGACAATATAATTTGTAACCAATACCTTGGCCAAGAGTTCCAATCCCTTCACAAATGTGGAAAATGCCTGTTTTCTCACTTTGTGGGAAGAAAATGTTAAGATCAGCAAAATATGCTTGCATACAGGGCATGCAAAATCTACATAATAGTGCTCCTGGCACTGCCTGCAAGCTTCCCCCAAATTGTATTCTTCAACATAAAAAGTGCAACTGACTGAAGAGAAAGATTACACTTGGGACAGATCACTTACTAAAGAATACTGTTATGAAGCATCCTTGAATAACAGCCAGACAACTCTAGGAAATGCACCCTATTCTTATCAAAGATCTCAGAATGTACTGTGCAGCATCAATTTCAGAAAGATTTGAAACTTGCAAGCCACTCTACTTCACTCAAACTCCTGCTAACAGACCAGTTGAGGAGGAAGAAGCTTGGATTTCCGAAGCAACACAAAGACTGGACATTGGAACATGGGTCAGAGGTCATGTGTTTGGATGAGGCCCCATTTCAGGTCATGAGGGCAAACAATGAATGTGAGGAGGCCAGTCAGGTCAAACAGGTACGGCCCCCAGTACATGGTGAAGAGTGTAAAACACAGTCCATTTGTTATGGTTTGGGGTTTTAGTGGCAAGTTGGGAAAAGGTGGTCTATATCCACCCAAACTTGCAACACTACAGTAATAGATTCAACATCCACCAAACTACCTCAAATATCTTCGCAAAGTGCAACTAGGCCCCTGAAACTGCGTATCATTTCTTCTTAGACTGTCCTTCTAATCATCATCCCAGAACAACCTGGGAAATTACAACCTTAGGCCATCTGTGAAGGAGACTGGCAACGGGGTATCTTAGTGAGGTGTGTCCTCCATATATATATATATATATATATATATATATATATATATATATATATATATATATATATATATATATATATTATATATATATATATATATATATATATATATATATATATATATATATGCTATATATATATATATATATATATATATATATATCAGAGGCTACTCCTGTTAGTGCGCCTGCGCCTATGCCGCTGGACCTAGTGCGCCTATATTTTTGTCACATCAGCGCCTATTCGCCTATGCGCCTGCGACTTTTCGCCGGCCGGTGGCTGTTTGCTAAATTTATTTGCAAAGTAAACTTTAGTGTGATAATAAAAGCATGCTTTTATAAGGAAGAAAAACACATTTATTAATTTTTGTAATTAAAACACAGTAAACTAATATCTACACGTCCTCTTCCTCCTCCATGTCCTTGTGGTCCATGTTTTCCCCCAGGAGGTTCAGCACGAGTGCTGAAGAAGTTGAAAATTTTCAGAGCCATAGTTGCCAATTTATTTGTAGTTAAGAACTACTGAACTAGTTATATATATATATATATATATATATATATATATATATATATATATATATATATATATATATATATATATATATATATATATATATATATATATATATATATATATATATATATATATATATATATATATATATATATATATATATATATATAAATATATATATATATATATATATATATATATATATATATATATATATATATATATATATATATATATATATATATATATATAAAAGTTTTACTGGTTTTTAGAATGATACAAGTTTGCCACGCTTCTAAGTTCTAACTTTTAAGGGTAAAAAAATGCTTTGTTCCTGTTCATAGGCGCGGCTATAGGCGCACAGAATTGGCTGTGCGCCTTTGCTTAGTCCGCCTTTTTAAAAATTTTTGCGCCTATGCACCTTCGAATTGATAGTGCGCCATAGGCCCATAGGCGCAATTCGGTGGCGCAACGCCCAGCTCTGATATATATATATATATATTTTCAAAAGAGTCCCAGAGTGGGTTTGAACCCTTACCCTTTAGGATGTTAAGCCAAGAGTGTTACCCCTTAACCACGATGGACTAAAAGGAAACCTGCCAGGTTCCACTGAAAGCTTTGCTTCAAAAGAGGAGTGAAGGCATGTCGTTGACATCTAACCTCCAGACAGATCTCCCCGTCCACACTCGGGTCAGAGGTAACACTTGGGTAAATTTTATTCTGGAGCTAAATAGGTATACAGTAAATTGGCACTTA